>WOXC01004141.1:0-267695 GCA_011680675.1 Gymnobelideus leadbeateri
AAACAAATGCTTTATTAACTTCTGTTTTACATCATTCATTTCCGCCAGATTTTTGAGTTACAATCATTTTCCCCCCATTATTCCCCTACCCAACCTCCCAGAATAGTAGTCCCATAAGATATCGCTTCCTCCAATCTGCTCTCTCCCATACCTTCTCCCATACCCCCTTCGACTTTTCCATTAGAGGAAGGTGAATCTTTGTGTCCCAATGCCTGCACATCTTATCTCCCAATTACAAGCAAAAGAGTATTAATAATAGTATTTATATATATTTGAAACATTTAATCTTAAGACCTTGAATTTCAGATCCATTTCCTTCCTCCCTTGTCACCCATTCCCTCTGGGGAGATAAGTAATTCAGTATATGTTGGACATGTCTAGCTATGCAAAACATTATCATAGTAGATATATTGTACAAGGCTGCTTATAATTCCCTCCCACTCATCCCACCCCCCACCTTGTCCATTCCCTACATGATCCTGTCCTTCTTCTATAGTGGGTACTTCCAACCTCCCCTCCCCCCAAGGATGCCCTCCCATCCATCATCCCTCCTCTCATCCCCCTTCCCCCTATCCTGCTGCAGGTTGAGATATCCCATTTAGTATGTATGTCATTTTCTCCCTGAACCAAATTCAATGAGAATGTGGTTTTGCCTTTTTGCCTTCCTATTCTCCCCCTCCCTTGCAACCACTTCCCCTTGCTTCTTCTACATCAGATAGTTTACCCTACCCTGTCTCTCCCCATCTCCTTTTGCCACTTTCCTCTCTCACCTCATAATTTCACGCCTTGCGTATCCTCCCTTCGCAACAAATTCAACTTATGCCCTCTATCCATATATAACTGTAACCATATACACCCACATTCACATATGTATTCATATGACCATACACCCTTCTTCCATTATTTTCATAGTGAGAAAGATTTCATCAGTCACAGTTATTGCTTTTCCATATAGGAATGTAAATAGTTCAACTTTGATAAGTTCCTTTTGGTTTCTTTTCCCTGATTACCTTCTCAGGCATCTCTTCCTTCTTGTGTCTGGATGTCAAATTTTTATTCAACTCTGGTTTTTTCCTCAAGAAGGCTTGAAAGTCTTCTATTCCACTGAATGACCATATTTTCCCCTGAAACAAAATACTCAGTTTTGCTGGGTAGGTGACCCTTGGGTTCATTCCCAGCTCTTTTGCCCTCTGGAATATCATGTTCCATGCCCTTGGATCCCTCAGTGTAGATGCTGCCAGGTCCTGGCCTATTCTGATTGTGTTTCCACAATATTGAAATTGTTTCTTCCTGGCTGCTTGGAGTATTTTCTCCTTGATCTGGGGATTCTGGAACCTGGCTATAATATTCCTGGGAGTTTTCTTTTGGGATCTTTTTCAGGAGGTGATCTGTGGATTCTTTCAACCTCTATTTTGCCCTCTGGATCTAAAACATCAGGGCAGTTTTCCTTGAGAATTTCTTGAAGGGTGATTTCTAGGTTCTTTCTTTGATCATGGCTTTCAGGTAGACCAATAATTTTTAAATTGTCTCTCCTGGATCTATTTTCCAGGTCAATGGTTTTTCCCATGAGATATTTCACATTGCCTTCTAATTTTCATTTGTTTGGATCTGCTTAACGGCATCTTGATTTCTCATAATGTCATTAGCTTCCATTTGCTCCAGTCTAACTCTGAAGGAATGAATCTCCTCAGTGAACTTTTGAGATTCTTTTTCCATCTGGCAAATTCGACTTTTTAAGGCACTCTTCTGATTGACCTTTTGGGCCTCCTTTACCATTTAAGTTAGTCTATTTTTTAAGGTGTTGTTTTCCTCAGTCAGGCTATTGACCCTCATTTCATACTTTTCCTGCATCCTTCTCATTTCTCTTTCCAATTTTTCCTCCACTTCTCTTATTTGATTTTTAAAGTCCTTCTTAAGGTCCTCTATGGCCTGCAACCCACTCATGTTTTCCCCTGGGGCTTCTGGAGCAGGTCATCTGACCTCACAGTCCTTTTCCTACTCTATGCCTCCAAAATAGGAGTC
Source organism: Gymnobelideus leadbeateri (assembly GCA_011680675.1). Taxonomy (NCBI): domain Eukaryota; kingdom Metazoa; phylum Chordata; class Mammalia; order Diprotodontia; family Petauridae; genus Gymnobelideus; species Gymnobelideus leadbeateri. Next base: position 2,023 of record WOXC01004141.1, read on the forward strand.
TAGGGTTTCGTTTTTCTATTTAATTTGTTTCCTTTGCCTTGGCATGTTGCCACTTAATTACTTGACTTTTGGGCTTGTTGCCACACTATGGCTCTGCTGCCAGACAGGAATTTTCATTCTGAACTTGTGGGGGACAACTTCTGTTTCTGGAAGCTGGAAACCCACCCATGACCTCCACCCCAGATCACAATCCAGATCCAGGGAGGTTAAAGCAAGAGCAATTACTCCCCAAGTCTGATCGCTGGATCTCCCTACAGTTCGCAGGCCAGGAGCTGGAGCTGCCTCTGAAAACTACAAATGTCTCTTTAGTCTCTTTAGTGGCTTCTAGGCCCCAGGGGAGGAAGCCGATGCATTCCCCAAAGTCCATAGGGCACTAACCTCTCACTTTGTCCTAGGCATGTCTATGTTGATAATTCTGGAATCGCCACCACTGCGGGTGTTCTGGGGTCTCTCCAGCTGGTTGATGGCCCTGCCGCCCTGGGGCTAAAACCTCGGCTCACTGGGACCTGGGCTTGGCTGGGCTCGGCTCGGCTCGGCTCCCCGCGCTCTGCATGCTCCCGGCTCCCAGACCGCTGTGCTGGTCCTTCCTGCAGGGCTGCTGGGCTGTCCTCAGTGGGAGGTTAGCTTCTCTGTGTCATTCTGTGGGTGCTGGGTCTCCAGAAGTTGTTGAGAGTCCCCTTTTACATAATTTGGAGGAAATCTGGGGGCAGAGTGGCTTGGATGAGCTGTTTCTAGTCCCTATAACCTTTTTATCAATAGGTAAATATCATGCTTTTTCATAAACGGTCTGGAATCATAAATGATTATGGTGTTTCGCAGAGTTCTTTAAAGTTGTATATCTATACAATGTTGTTATTATATAAGTTGTTCTACTTTTGCTCACTTCAGTATGTATCAGTTCACACAAATCTTTCAATATTTCTGAAATTGTCTGCTTTCTCATTTCTTATACCATACTAGTATTCCATCATATTCAGATATGGGAACATATTCAGAAGTTCCCCTAATTAATGGCCACCCCTTTGGTTTCTGTTTTTTCCCCACTAAATAAAGAACTGTTACAAATAACTTTGTACCTATTAAGAATCTATTCTTTTTCTTTGATAGACCTAATTTTGCTATAGCTGGGTCAAAGGGTCTGCACTCTGTAATAACTTTTTTTCTGTATAATCCCAAATTGCCAAGAATTGTTATGCCCACTCATAGGATGACATAGGCATCTCAAAATTCTTTGTTTAAAGTGAAATTCTTTATACTTCATAAAACATTTACTTATACCCCCAATATTACTTTTATTTTTAGGGCATCACCATCTTGTCATCAAAGTTCATAAACTAAAAGTTAATCCTGGCTCTTCCTTCTCTCTCAGTCCTCACAGGTAATTAAGTACTGAGCTTTTTAGGTGCTATCTTTTCACCAATACTTTGTTCCCATTTCTCCACTCATGTAGTCACTGCCTAAATTTACATTTTCATCTGGATTTTTACATTAATCTCCTCATTAGTCTCCATTTCTTCTCTCCTTCCTCCACCCTGTTTTTCCCACAAGCTTCAAATTAATATCACTAAAGGAGAAGTCAAACCCCTATTTAATAAACATTTATTGGCTTCCCATTCCTTAGAATAAAATAAAACTCCATGCTATGGGATTTTAAGATCCTCCAGAATCTGGTTCCCATCAACCTTTCAAAGACCCTTCAAAGATCTTTCTTATATTAAAAAAGAAAGAAAGAAAGAAAGAAAGAAAGAAAGAAAGAAAGAAAGAAAGAAAGAAAGAAAGAAAGAAAGAAAGAAAGAAAGAAAGAAAGAAGAAGGAAAAGAAAATAGGTCTGTTAATTGTTCTCTGGACTTAACTAGCTTTTTTCAATTTTTGTGCCTTTGCAACCTTTTCTACATATCTAAAGGGAGTCCCCAACAGCCTTATCTCGACCTCATGAAATCTTAGCTTCTTTCAAGGCTAATTTCAGGTACCACATTTTTTTTTTTTGCTTTTTTGAGGGGAGAAGGCAGGGCAATTGGGGTTAAGTGACTTGCCCAAGGTCACATGGCTCGTAAGTGTTAAATGTCTGAGGACAAATTTGAACTCAGATCCTCCTGACTCCAGGGTTGGTGCTCTATTCATTGCACCACAGGTACCACATTTTAAAAAAGACTTCAGATACCCATTTCCTTTACAATTTTATCTCTTTCAGAAATTACTTTCTATTTATTTATGTATGTATGTGTTCTATCCCCTGGAGAGAAGTTAATCATTTTGACCTTGATAGGAGTTAGGCAGTTTTGTTTCAATCTTTTAATCCCCAGTATTTTGCATGTAATAGGCACAAAATATATCTATGTAAAATTGAATTAAGTCAAATATTCCCTTAAATATTTGAAAAAAACTTTATAAAGTATTCATTTTTACATTTTGGAAATGTTTAAATTATTGAATATATATTTCTAACAACATGAAAGGATTAATATCTATAAAATCTTGTTATAGAATTACTACTTATTATGTTGAATTTGTCTCATTCAAGTTGAGCTAAGGATATGGGCAGTAAATAAGCTGGTATAAATACCTTCTGGTCAGCACATGTTGATATGAAAGCTATGAACACTCATCCCAGAACAGATTCTGTTCCCAGACAGTAACTCCAGGGATCTTATCATTAGCCAATAGAGCAGAGAACCTTGTGGTGGGTTGAATCTCACTCAATAAAACTGACATGACTTTCCTGAAGAGAGGAGTATTTGTGACTAGCAAGCATATGGTCTTTCTGGTGAAATACTGCCATAGTAAAAACATTTAAATTTATAAAAATTATTCTGCTATATATATGTAGTTTTGCCTAGACATATTAACTAAATTTCTATTTTTTAATGTCATAAGATGGATAATACTGTGAAAAAATGGTAAGAGATTTCATCAATCATTTATAGTAGCTGAAAAACTTTCAATATTTCCTTGTTACAAATAATTCTAATTCTTAGTTTTACATAAATGATTTATTTTTATTCTTAGTCTTTTTTCCCCCTTTTTTCTTTTTGGAGGCAATTAAGGTTAAGTGCCTTCCCAGGGTCAAGCAGATAGTAAGGGTCTGAGGCTGGGTTTGAACTAAGGTCCTCCTTGCTCCAGGGTCAGTGTGGCACTGACTGTGGCACCTAGATGCCCCTCTTCTTAGTCTTTTCAACAATTGCATTATATTTTGTTGTTGTTGTTGTTGTTGTTGAAGGTTTTTATTGCAGCTGTGGGATTTTTGTTGAATTTATTATTAGTATAGTTTGCTTTTTTTTTTTTAATTTTGAAACACCTTTTCATTCCGCCTTGTAAATGGGGCTATACAATAGTGAATAACTTCCAACTTGACTGTTCTTTTCTCAGTTGCCAACTTTTGTAGGCCCTATATTTATACAGTCTCTCTCTTCCTTTTCTCTACTCACTCAATCTCTGTGTACCATCATGGCTAACTTCTTCACCATTAGTTTTTGATTTTTCTCTCTCTTTCAATTTGATAACATACAGGTATCATTTTTCTAACATTCTGACTAAAATTATAACTTCCATATTCATAAGGGATATTGATATATATCTTCCTCAGTATATATATTTTCCTAAGGACCATATTTTTAATAGAAGAAATGAGTTAATTTTTTCTAATTTGAGAAGACTTTAAATTAGCCTATGTAGTATAAGAAACATTTATCTTTAAAAGTTTGAAACAATGAATATCAATTTGGATGAAAGGTGTTTTTTTTCTTCTTTAGTTGCTTATTTTTGTATTGCTCAATTTCTCTTTCTAAGATTTAGTTGTTCAGAATCTCATTTTTTATTTTGTTGATTTTAGGTATATTTTGTCTTGTACATATTTTTTTTGGAGGGCAATTGGGGTTAAGTAACTTGCCCAAGGTCACACAGCTAGGTTTTTGTTTGTGTTTGCATTAAGTGTCTGAGGCCGGATCTGAACTCAGGTCCTTCTGACTCCAGGGCCGACGCTCTACTCACTGCGCCACCTAGCGGCCCCTGTCTTGTAAATATTAATCCCTTTATGCAAGTTTTGAGATTTGTTGCAAGATAATTTGATAAAACTTTTAAATTTCCCCTTATTTCTTCTCTACTGGTTAAAATCACCTTTCATTTTAAAATATTATTTAAATATAAAATATTAAATACATTAAAATATTGATTAATCAGATTTGTTCTCTGTTTATTTTCTCAGATTAGCTAAAGGCTTCCTGACTATTCATCTCTTGAAAAAATATCATTTCAGTTATGCAATATTCTTTTTATTTCAAGTTTACTTATTTCTCTTCTGATTTTCAGAATTTCTACTTTTTGCTAATTTGGAAATTGCTTATTTGTTGGTTTTCTCTATCTTATTGACTGTTCAGTGCCTCAATAAAACTAAGTATAGACAAAGTGTAAACAAAATGATTGCTTTTTATTCAGATGATATGATTGTGTACTTAGAAAACTCTAGAAGTCAAATGAAATTTAATTGAAATAATGAATAAATTCAGTAAAGTTGTAAAGTATAAAATAAATCTACATGTACTTTCTGCATTCTTAAATATAACTAGCAAAACTAAACAGGGAGAGCAAGAAAGACAAATAACATTCAATATGACTATAAAATAATTTTAGTGTATCTCCATATATTATGGAACTAACTATAAAATACTATGCAGAAATAAAAATGGACAAAATAATTAGAGAAACATTAATTGCTTCTGAGTATTTTTTAACAATATTAATTTTATAGCTAAATTGTGCATATATTTGGAGTTTATTTTGGAATATGGTGTGAGATGCTGATCTGTCAGCAGTTTTGTTGGATAATGAGCCCTTATTTCAGTAATTTGCATCCTTATGTTTCTCTCTATCATTTTGTGTCCCTTTTCTATGCAATATTATGTATCTCATCTGTTCTGACAATTTTTTTCTATTTTTTTATGATGGTGGAACATTGTTCTGATTATTTTCTACTTTCCTCTCCTTTTTTGTCTTTAAGAATATAGGATAGGTCTCTTGTAGGGGCAAGGGAAAGAATACAGGGGAAATCTAGGTGATGTAAAAAATTCAACATAACATTTAAAAAAATATGTCCATAATCAATTAACAAGTACATTTTGAGCTCCAACTCTCTGCTCAGCAGTTCTTGTGACATATAAGGAGAAATATACAGGGTGTGGTAAAAATTAGTTATTTCTCTCAAGGAATGAACATAAAATAACACGTGAATAATATTTCACAGTATATGCAAATTCAAATACAAAATTGTAAAATATAGACTATAAATGCTGGTAGAGTTCAGAGTAGAGGGTGATAACTGAGGTCTGGAGTAATCAGAAAGGATTAACAAAAGTAAGATTTTATCTGGGCCTGAGAGAAAGGGTTGGATTTGGGCAAGTGACTTGGAGAAACAAAACCATATCAAGCAAGCAAGCATAGCATACTAAAGGCATGAGGACAGGAATGAACATGTCACTTTCTGGAATATTGCGATGATTGCTCCAGATGGAGCAAGATATGTGTCTGAGAATAATGGAATAAGGCTTAGAGAGCCAAAATGTAATGAACATTGGATTTGAAGCCAGGAGATTTTGGTATGACAAACAAATTTTTCACATAACAACTGTGTAATTTAAGGAGAAGCTATTCAGTCTTACTAATCATGGCTTCCTCTCTGTGAAATAAGGAAAATAATACTTTTTCCATGACATCCTATCTGATGCTTTGCAATCTAGGTATAGGAGTAAGCCTATACAAAGGGACAAAGATGAAAGATGGGAGGTTATTAATGAGGAACAGTAAAGAGACCGAATTGACTGGAACATAGAGTGCATGAAGGAGAATACTATTTAATGAGCATGGAAAGAGAAGAACCACCCAGGTGGTGCAGTGGATGGATCACTGGATCTAGAATCAGGAAACTTGAGTTCAAATCTAGCCTCACATAGGTGTTTAGTCATGTGATCTTGGGCAATGCATTAAATCTCTATGTGTCTTAGTTTCCTTAAATATAATATAAGAAAAAGGATAGCTCTAACTTCCCAGGGTTGTTCTGAGGATAAAATGTGACAATATTTGTAAAAGTGTCTTGCAAAATTCATTTTCATATAATAATGTTAAGTAGTATATAAATGACAGGATTTGATTGACTTTGTTGTTATTGTTTTGTCTTTTATTTTGCATTTTATTCTAGAGGTTATGCGTTGTTGATGTTGATAGTGATGATGATGGTGATGACACAATGATTTCTGAATATATGAAAGATATGGATGTGAAAAATAATAATTGTATAATTCAATCTTTATATAATAATAATTTTATTATAATATTTTATATGATGATAATTTTTATTTTAAAAATAATTCAGCCCAAAGATGATAAATCATTATGACAAAAATGAATAGGAAATGATGTTTCACTGTCAAAAAGACAAACTAAAGTTGAGTGTAGATATAATAAGGATGGATTAGGGTACTATAAGCAAGAAAAATATTAAAATGAAGCTATATAATGAAATGTTAATTTTATTTAGTCATTACATTTTAAAATATGTAAATCTGTGTTCCAAAACTGAAGTTTGTTTCAAATTTTTGCACATGATTTAGCAGAACAAAGTCAGAAGACTAAGACTGATAATATGCAAATGAAAATGGTTCTAATTTAAAAGAAGGAAAACAATTAACTTTCTTGTAAAACATTTTTGGTATTTTGTCTATGTAATTTTCAAATGCCATACATTTGAATAAAAAATTTGCTCTTCAGACCCTGGAGAGGAATAATATACTTCCTGCCTCTAAGTTTGGGCCTTAATCCTTAGGGTATGGTGGTGATGAGTGTCATATTTCCAACTATCTAAATCCCTCATTAATGGAAAGTTGTTTAGGGAGGTACATTAACTCAGGTCACTAGGGTACCATTTAGGGCACTGAATCTATTATGACAATTAAATGAATGAGACATTTATTAAGAAGCCTGATTGAGTATATTTTGTTTTATTTAATTAATAACTGATGGCCCATCCAATAATGCATTGTTCATTAGGGCATTATAAGACTACTATAGTAGAAACATTTCCCTTGGGACTCCTGGAAGATACAATGTCCTAACCCAAGTACTAATTTTTGAGGGAGCAAACTCAATTCTGGAGAGAACACAAGCCAGTTTCTCAAAGTTGTTAAAAAAAACTGAGATGTTTCCTAAACTGCTCAATTGATACCCATAGGTTTTGTCCCTTTCAGTTGCAAAGACCTTTTTACATTTTTTTCCTGAGGGATGAGAATTAAACTTGGTTAGCTTTAGCATGATAGTACATCTGGGACCTGCTGTCTGACTAGAGGAAAGAATCATAGAGGACAAAGGTCTGGCTGACTGTTCTATAAGTGAAAGAGGAAAGAAAGCCAGATATGGTTCATTCCAACGTTTTCTGTTTTGAAAATAATTGGACTGACTTATTGATGATCATTAATTAAATTCAATAAAGCCATTTAAATGGAAACTTTAATAAGTGACACATTGATTTAATTAAATCAGTTGCCACTGAGTATGACTTGAATTTTTTCTAATATATTAGTATATATAACTAATGATGTGTTTTATATAATCACATAGTATTTTCCTCATAACTTTATAATCCAGTCAAACCTATCTTCTATTATTGGACTTATGTTGCATTCCATTTTCAATCTGTTTGCCTTTGTACTGGAAGTCCCTCATACCTTCAATACAATCTCTCCTTATCACCTGCCATTAGAATCCTTAGTTTTACTTCAAGCAGTTTTTTGATACCCAAACTTACTACTGCCATCCCTTAACAAAAGCACACCTTATATTTTTTCTGTATCTGTTTTAAACATATCTATCTCTATATGTTTATATTGGAGGCTCCCAAACCTATCTGGGCTACTGCCCCCTTTTAAAAATTAAAAAAAATACTCAACAAAACCCTGAAAATCTTTAATCTTTTATTTTTTTAAATTCGCATCATTTCAAAAAATATAAAATATTTTAGATGATGAATCTTAAATTTAATAATTTATTGTAAGATTGTGTTTTTTTCCTGCATTGAAATTTTGATGTCACAACATTGTATAGCACTGTACTGTAAAGAAGTCATTTCATGCACATATAACTATATAGTACTATATTGTAAGCAAGTAATTACATACACATGTTCCTGCTGATGCATGCTGGACTCACCAACAATGCACAACACACCCAACTGCCAACATGTGCTTATTAAGACCTGTAGGGGGACTTGACCAGTGATCAGTTATAACTTGTATTTTGTATGTTTATTTGGACAAACGATTTTTCATATTTTTCCTTATCTTCTTATCTTTCCTTACGCTTTCACCCCTCTCCTTATTTTTATTTGATGCCTGCAAAATGCACACAAGGCTACTACCACCCCACTGGATCATTCTAGCACCCCCTAAAGGAAGTAATACACATTTTGGGAACCTCTGTACTCTCTCTCTCTCTCTCTCTCTCTCTCTCTCTCTCTCTCTCTCTCTCTCTCTCTCTTTCTCTCTCTCTCTCTCTCTGATGTCTCCTTACATAGAATGTAAGGCCCTAAATGTCAGGGGCTATTTCAATTTCGTCTTTGGACATCGAATACTTAGACTAATGATTATCACATAGTGGGAGAGGATTAAATGATCTGAACTTAGCTGAGGAAGGTACTAGAGGGAATTCCTATTCAGATTTAAAACAGAAAAAAGTAATTTGCACAAAAAATGACACAGAAATAATTCATCCCATTTATACAAGGATTTCTTTATCATCTTTAATTTTTCTATTACTGTTATATAGCAACCTGCCCCAAAGATTGCAATTTAAAAGCGTAATAGTAAAGTTGTATGCTGCTGTTCCTCTGTGAAATGGCCTCTCCACAAATTCCCTTCTAGACACACTTGTAAGCCTACTGCAAATTCCGCTTTCTCAGTGGAAATTTCCCTTAATCATATCTGACCTCTTTGCCTTTCACCCCATACCAATTACTTGACACTCAATCATAAATACTTTGTTTTGTTGTTAACTCCTGTGTGTATGTCTTACCTTCTCAATTAGTTTTTAAGCTCCTCAAAGACAGATACTGAATCTAACTGCTGCTTTGTAGTAACCTCATTGAGAATCTCACTGGTTGGGTTAATTACTACCAATTACCTTGCTCATAAGAAATACCCAAGCCAGGACTTTCAATCTGTCTAGGCTTTGCACTTGCTCGTTACTGTGGCCCTTCCTCTCTACAGCCTGTCCCTTTCAGAAGCTCATTGTCAGTTCCTCTGTCTTACATGATAAATAGCATTTACATAGTAGTTGTAATTTTATAATGGTTTTCATCAAAACAAATGAGTTACATAGAAATTTTATCCATCCATCCATCCATCCATCCATCCATCCATCCATCTATCTATCTATCTATCTATCTATCTATCTATCTATCTACCTACCTACCTACCTATCTATCTACCTATCTATCATTCTATCTATCATTCTATCTGTCTATCTAGAAGAGAGTATTGATGAAGGGAGAGATAAAGAGCAAAGATGCCAGCAACTATTAGTGAAACATATATTAAAATTTCCAAGTTATTCATAGTCTTGAATATGAAAGCTCTTTTTTCCTTCTCACTGACAGCCCCCATTGCTTGAATTGGACCACTGTTCTCTGTCCATGGTTGGGGAGATTTCTTTTTCTTTCTTAGGTAATGTCCTTTAGAGATCTGAGACACAAAGAGCTTAAGTAGTGTCTCATACTTAGGGCTGGCTGATTCTAGGGCCAGTACTCTATTAGCTAGTACACTGCTTCAGTTCCTATTATCTAGTGATTTACAGGCATTCCCTTAACCCCATGACCCTTCACTCTCAATCAGGATATAGTTACCTGGGTAATCAATCTTCTAACATAGGCAATCCCAATTCTCTTTTCTTCCTAAACTAACCAAGTTCCTAAATCGATAGCCCTTAAGCATATAATGAAATTCTTTCCTAAAACAGGCCTGACAGAAGTTTCAAAGTTTCTTCTTATCCAAAAACTTGCCTTTTCTTTTTTAACTTGAGCTCTTAAAGGGGTCAGGCCATTTCTTGTCTGAAACTTTAAAACACAAATTGAACATTACATTCGAGTTTTAAAACAGTTACCCATAGAAATATCTTGACCTATTATAACAGTGATAGTACTGTTTGGTTCTTTATTCTCTAGCTCTCCTTTCGTTAAAATTGATCGGTGACAGTGGGAGTTGTTATATCCGTATAGCATAGGAACACAGAATTTCAGAATTGTAGGAATCTCAGAGATCTTCTAAACCAATTCTCTCATTTTTCTTTTGAAGAAATTGATGCCCGAAGAGGTTAAGTAATTTGAAAGGCAGCATGATTTTGTGGAAAATCTGCTGTACTTGTAGTCAGAAGAGATTTGGGTTCAAATGCCATTCCTAGCATTTGCCAGTTAGTGATAATAGACAAATTATTTAACCTCTTTGAGCTTGAGTTGTCTCATTTATGAAATAAGGATAATAATACCTGCCCTGCCTACCTCACAGGGTCATGCTGAGTGTTAAATGAGATAATGCATGTAAATTGCTTTCCTCACTTTAAAACCTATGTAAATGCCAGTTATTATTATTGAGCAAGGTCACAGAACTATGCTTAGGCAAAGAACACCTCGAGTTCCCTGAACTGTCTTTGACAATAAAATAGACAAGGTAAAACCATTATTATCTGGTTGAAAAACCAGTTACAGTAATGAAAAATTTATCAGAAAAGATTTTCTGCTACTCTAACCACTCAACATTGTCACAGAAATAACCTTCAAATTTTATTAAAAATTTATGTGAAACTAAATAAACTTAATAATACACCTCACATTATTAAATCTTATAGGGACAATTACAGTATATTGTAGAAATCTTGGAGAATGATGGAAATGGAGGTAGGGAGACCTGGGTTTAAATAATTTCTCTGATATTTATTTACTAGCTGTGTGACCTTGAGTATGTCACTTAAACCACTTAAAACTTTGTCTCAGATGCCTAACTCTCTAGGACTTACTAAATCGTATGTAGGCTTTTCTCTGCATTGCCAAAGGGTATTACCTTACCGGTAGTAGCCATTATGATAGAATTATAAATTATTCTTACATTCCAATTTAGGTTATCAATTCAGACAATTAAGCTTTCTAAAAAAAGTAAAATTACTAAACCAATGGAATATTTTCCCCCACTTTTATCACTAGCATAGGAAAGTAACATTTTTTTTTTGCCTAGCCTTCATCATTATCATTGCTTTATTTGAATGTAATATTCCATAGCTATCAAATAATGTCATCAGCATTTCCATAAGTACTCTGAACATTTAGGGGCATTGTCTGCACAAGGAATGCCTAGACCACAATGAAGAATCCCATTCCCCTTCTGCTTCCTTTTGAAAGAGAAAGGATACACTAATAGTTCAAAATGTTCATAATATCCACTCTTGGCTTAGTTTATAGATGAGCCAGAGACATTCAGATTCCTCAAGACATTACTAAGCCCTCTATCATGTAATAGGTCTAATGAAGTTACAATATTAGGTCACCTACAAAGAAAGAATTTGATGTATGATTCTAAAATCTTTCATTAACTTATTACCATCATGAAGTATCTACCATAACATTCCAACCCCTTTGTTAGCCTTTGCAAAAAAGGGGGACTCATGCATTATTAAAATACCCTACTTCTGCCTTCCCAAACTCATTTAGTGGGTAAAATGGTTTAGAGAAATAATAGGGCTCCAGTGGTTGGGTAGGCGGTTTGACACCCTAAGGGATTGTTATGCTTACCCTCCCCTGCTTCCCTTTTGGTCAAACATTATTTTTAAGTGGTAAAGATGTTTTCTTTATAGAAAAATTCTGTGAAGACAAGGACTGCTATATTAGCTACCTTTTATGTTTCCTTAGAGCTTTTGCAAGTACTTTGTACATTTGTAGAGGAATTGAACAGAATAGAACAGACTAGAGGGAAATAGAACTTAAAGAGAATAGAATGATAGAGAACAAGTATGACAATAATTCTATATATTGGAAGAGAATTTTAGGAGGAAGGGGTCTGAAAATTTCTAAAAATAGGATCTCCAAGTTGGTTCCTTTGAAGGAGGTGAAGTTTCAAGTTTATGCTGGGGTGGGGAGCAGTTCTGGGGACAGACTGTAGGTTCTACAAGAATGTATTGTATGGATCACTTCAATACCTCAATCACTCATATTAACCTGATTGTATCCCATGAGTGGAGTGCTGGCAAATGTTTAACTGGTGACTTAAAAACACACACATTTCAGAGTTTAATCTCTAAAATTAACAATGTCTCCATCAAGTTCTTGTCTAGACATTTCACAAAACAATAAATCTATCCTTAATCTCTAACAATTGCTGATTTTCGAAGTATAAATACACTTTAATATAAGTCAGTTCTTGGGGAAGATAGTGGTGAAGTAAATAGAGGACTTCAGGAGAGCCTGAGTTCAAATCTGAACTCAGACACTTAACACTTACTAGCTGTGTGACCCTGGGCAAGTCACATAATCCCAATTGCCCTGCCTTTCCCCATCAAAAAAGACAAGAAAACAAAAATCAGTTCTCAATATAGTTCAAGTTGGCTCCAGCACCAATGGATCCCATTGCAAAATGTGAAGAAAGGAGAAAGAAGAGGAAGCCCCCACCTCATGCACTGTTTGGCTAGATTGTAAACAGGATCAAAAATACCAGGTATGGCATAATAATAATAATTTAAAACTAGAATGAATGGCTGTGTATTCTGACATTAATGAACTGTTTAGAAAACTATGACAGTAATGCAAAGCGGGAAAGGAAGTTGTATCCTCTGCCCATAGTAAAGTCCAGTATGAGTAGTTTATGCAAAGGAAACTTTTTTTTTCATGGACAAGTTAGTGCAGTGTGAATCCTTCTTTAGCTGTTTAGGTGTGGCCAATTCTTCATGACCCTTCATGAGCTTTTATGGGCAAAGAGTGTTTTGTCATTGCCTTCTCCAGTACATTAAGGCAAACAGAGGTTAGGTGACTTGCCCAGGGTCACACAGCTAGTGAATGTCCGAGGTCAGATCAGAATTCAGATTTTCCTGACTCCAGGCCCAGTGCCCTGTTCACTAAGCCACCAACCTGCTTCCTGAAGCATGCTTTCTGTGTTGCAGAATGTTGCAGACGAGTACACGCAGAATTTCAATGTCTCCCACAAGTATTTGTGGTATCCCATTATGAGAAACTTCCTGTATATAGACCTGGTCTTCTATATAGGATTTTATTGATCCATAAGTTCTCAGAGTACAAAAATTAGAGGATTCCATGGCAACTATTTGGAGGTTTTTTTCCATATAACTATCATCATTTTATTTACAAAAAGTAAAACGTGTTTACTTTTACTATTGTTTCTAGAAATGAGAGAGTGCTTTAACTCTAAAAGGCTTTTTCTTGTTGTCTCAGGAGACAAATTATATCTTAGCTTACGTATGACAACAAGTCCCCAACTGGGCTATTGGTATTGTTTCAGATGCTAAGGCAATGCTGATTTCAAGAAATAAAATGTTGCTTCAGATATTCACATTACAAGACAAAGTCAATGTAAATTGACACAAAAAGGTAAAATAATTAGAGCTTATCAATATAGTATTTAAAGGCCTGAGTCTGCATTTGAAAAGTATGCAGAAGTCTAATATTAATTTTCATTAATGGATATAACTATTAAAATGTATATGATCTAGATTTTAAAGATAAACAAGCTACATTATTGAATCTATTTTCTCCCTCTTCACTTGTATCAGTGTAATTTACTCAAATAAAAAAAAAGAACATTAGGAAAGATATAATTCTTATTTTTTTCCACTAGATTATAAACAGCATTGGAAAAAAAAAATTCACAACATGGTACAATAATCTCCTCTCTCAATTGACTCAGACTTTTGACAGAGTCAAGCATATCTGTATTTTGAAAAGGTTAAACAATTGGTAGTGGTAGACAAGTTAGAGGCAAAATGAATGTCAAGTCCCTTAGCTAGCAGTATGGGAAAAATAATCAAAGAAAATAAAGGCCATTTGGACAAAGTAGCAAAATCTCTATCCATTCAGTTAAAAAATATTATTAAGTGAATATTATTCATGATAAAATTATTATCATGATAATATTATTCATGATAACATAAAATGTACATCCATTTAGATATGAGTAGAATAAATACTGTATTCAGTATCACATGGTAGTAGGATAAGCTTGACAAAAGCTTTCCATGTTCTCCAGATTTTGAAGTTTTGTAGAAGATGAGATACAAAATGAGTTACTATTATTTTGTTGTATGTTATTCAGTTAATCTATTGTTTTCTAATATAATTACTAGTTTAATGTCATTAAATGAAAATAGAAGCACTCCAAAGCATCCATGTCAGAGAGGAAGTAGGAAGGTGGAGATATGATGTTAGCTTATGATAGCTTTTTTTGTTTGTTTGTTTTTGGTTTTTTGCTTTTTGGAGGACAATTGGGGTTAAGTGACTTGCCCAAGGTTACATGGCTAGTTTTGTGTTAAGTGTCTGAGGCAGCATTTGAACTTAGATTATCATTCTGACACTTACTACTTGTTTGTCTATTTGCATGAAATGCAGTGTCTTTTGATGTCTTATTTTCTTCATTTATAAAACAAGGATAATAATGTCTATAAGATGTAACTTATAAGGTTGTTTTTGTGACTGAATGGGAAAATATGTTACAAATGCCCTCTTGTCTCAAAGTATTATGTAAATATCAGCTATCATTATATTCGTCATCAAACGTAAGAACCATTGTCACAACCCTCATCTTCATCATAACATCAACAACTTCATCATCATCATCATCATCATCATCATCATCATCATCATCATCATCACTTGTTTACATATTTTTGGTGGGGTCCAGATAGAAGCATTCCTGGGACAAGTTCTGAGAAAGTGACAAGTTCTGAGAAAGTGACAATGACAATTTGAGACTGTAGCCCTGTGAGTCAATCAAATATCTATGAACACCTCAATATGTTGTAAGGGAAAACTAGTCTAATCTGCATGGGTGTTGAGGAGGACAAAGGATTACGATATTAAGTCTATCAAATATATTCTAAATGTTTTAAAATTTATAACAAAATTATTGTATTAATATCTTTTAATTATATTTAGAATATGTAAATAGTAGAAATTATTATTTTATTATTACTAATATTTACATAGTTCCTAAATTGTGCCAGCCACTGTTATGTGCTTTACAAATATCTCATTTAATCCTCACAAAATACAAGGTAAGTACTATTATTATCCACTTTTATGGTTAAAGAAACTGAGACAAAGAGAGGTTAAGTGACTTATCTAGGGTCACACAAATAATTTGTGTTATGAGATCAGAAAAGGGAGAGAGTACTATGCAAAGAAGTGATCAGAGAAGCCTTAATAGAGAAAATGGACCTTCAATAGACTTGAAAGATGACCTTAATTTAGCACATGGAGATACTGTGAAAAACCTAGAAAAAATATAAACCAAAATTCATTTAAGTAAGAAAATGCAAGCAATATTAAGGTAGGTCAGTTTTGTTAGACTAAAGGATTTGTGTTAGAGAGTAAGGAGAAATAAGACTCGAAAGGTCATTTGGAGGAGCAATGTAAAGGGGCCTTGAGTGCCAAACAAAGCAGAATTGTATTAAGAAAAAGGTATGCTCCTTGGTGGCAAAGATCATTTTCATTTTTGTCTTTGTATCCCAGTGCCTGGCAAGGTATATGGCTTATAGCCTAAAAATGTTTGTTAAATTAAACTAACCTGAAATCTACATACTAGGCCATAAGAAGCCACTGAAAGATTTAAAATAAGGAAGCAGTATCAAGGGAACTGTCTTTGCAAGACCAGTTCAGGAGAACGTAGGTAGAATAACTGGACATGCAGAATGACTGTATATATAAGGAACTGAGGAGACCATTATAATAGTCTATTAATGAAAGTATAAGATTCTGTGCAAGGGTAATATTAAGACAAATACAAAAAAGGGGGGTGAATATAAGAGACTTTACAAAGATAGAATTAAGAGCATGTGGTTAGTAATTTCCATTGATTAAATAACACAACTACTTCCAAATATTATTTCTGTTTAATCAGAAAAATAAAAATTCACTTCTAAGTTTTGGAAGTATTCTAATTGTATTTTAAACTTTTTGTAATATTCACATAACAAAAATAATTTCATTTTGTTCTAAAAGTAGTATCATATAAAAGATATGCCAATGTCTTTACTTAAATAAAATAAGCTGTTGAAGTAAAACATGTCTATTATTTCAATGAAATCATTACTGAATGATTTCATTGCAGAGTACTAATTCATTTGCAGAGTACTAATTGAGTGTAACTTTATGAATGGTAATATGCTAGATGGAGGACACAGAGAAATATGTCATTGTCTCTCTTTCTCCAGGACCTTAGGATATTAGGGAATGTTTATGGAGTTAGGAAGCAATGAGAGAGACATGAATAGAGAACACCTATATATTCTTTGATAGGATAGTCATAGAAGATATAACTGTCTGAACATCTGCTGAACTTCCCTCCATGTGCCAAAAACAGAGACAATGATAAAATTTTTAGTGTCTCCAAGAAAATTGCATAGTTCATCAGAGCATGTAAGAAGAATTCTCTCACCATCAAGGAGAAACTGGCTTTTGAACCGTCAAAGTTTCACCACAGATTTAGTGACATAGGAGTAGAAAATTAAATTAGTGTGTTGGTCACTGTGGACTTGTGGAAAATATTTCCAATCTTATGGTGTTATAGGGAAAATCTTTCCTGAGCACTATAAATTTTAGAAGAATTTAAATTATTTTTGTGCAGTTTCTTCCTTGTTTATTTGTCCTCAAGATTATTAACTCAACTTTAACTTAAAGTACTTATCTTTACTTATATTCATGGATTTGGAATAGAGCCTCATATCTGCCTTTAGTTGCAATAATCTGAGTCTCACTGCTCCCATGCTACAAAACAAACACAAAAAAATCATAAAATGCTGCCTAAAGGACCTTTATTTTTCTCAGAGGATGAAAGTGATAAGTGTGGAGTATAATCAACTACACAGCAACATCAACTGTGGTATACTGCTAAGGACAACAGGTCAGGACTGGATTTGAATTCTGCGTCTATAAATTTCAGCAAGTCATTTCACCACTATATGCCACAATTTCCTTATCTCTAAAATGGGAAAAATAATACTTGCACTTCGGAGGTTATAATCAATCAGATAATAGGTATCAATGATCATATATAGTGTTGTTGTTGTTGTTCAGTGATTTCAGTGCTATCCTACTCTTTGTGATTCTATTTGGTATTTTCTTGGCAAAGATTCTAGAGTGCTTTGCCATTTCCTTCTCCAGCTCATTTTCAGAAGAAAAAACTGAGGCAAATATGGTTAAGTGACTTGCCTAGGGTTACACAGGTAGTTAGAGTCTGAAACTAAACTAGAACTCAGGTTTTCTTGACTCTAGGCCTGGCACTGTGTCACTCTGTTGCCCCATTGTTATACAATATAAATAGATACAATATATTGTATCGTATTGTATCGTATCATATGTATCATATTGTATCGTATTTTATCATTATCATATTATGTCATGTCATGTCATGTCATACCATTACATGTTATGCTATGTTACATTATATTATGCTATGCTATATTATATTATATTATATTACATTATATTGTATTGTATTATATTACATTATGTCATGTTATGTCATATTATATCACATCACATCACATCATGTATATCATATCATACTATATTACATACAAATATAATGTATAGTATAACATGTTATACTATACATTATATTTGGGACAAATTAAGTTGGATGAAAGGGAATACTTAAAAACAGAGATTAATCCAAAGACGAAGTCAGGTATGGTAGCATCGAAGTGTGAAGTGGGTAATGGAAAGTGGTGGCCCAGGTCCTAAAGAGAATAAGAACGTTCATACATGGCAGGGGCTGAGGTTGAGGAGAGCAACATCCCCTTCTTTTCTCCAGTCTTCCAATATCAGTGACAAAAGGAAGACTTCTTTGCCTGTTGCTATTTATAGCTCTGATACACTATTGGTTTGATTCTAAAATCTATATAATGACTTCATTTCAACAAATCAATAAATGCTTATTTCACAACAGCTATGTGCTGGGCATTCTATTGAAGAATACTCTCCAATAATGTACATTCAAAAATACACACGAAGTAATTACAAAGTGATTTTTGTTTAGCATTGTCACCTGAGAGCATCATTGATGTCCTAACATAAGAAGTGATACTTGAGCCAAACACTGAAAAGAACTTGGAATTCCAAGAGTAAGCAAGGAGGAAAACTAGAAGCATGAGCCATAATCTGTGAAAGATATGGAAGCAAGAAACAGAAAGTTGTTGTGTCAAGGGAAATGCAAGTGGGACACTGAGTGGAATGTAAAGTGCAAAAGGAAAGAGATTATAAAATTAGTTTAGATAGAGAGATTTGAGCCAGTACATGAAGGGCTTTGAATGTCAAATAAAGAGTTTGCATTTTATCATAGAGGTAATTTAGAGCCAATAGGGATTTTTGAGAGTGGAATCAAAATGGATAAGTCTATGCTTTAGGAATATAAATTCAGTTATTTGGAGGACAGAAGAGAGAGTGGAGACAGGTAAAATAATTAGAAGAATATTCTAGTAGTCCACATAAGATAGGATAAAAATCTGACCTAAGAGAGTAGCTTTGTGAGTAAAGATAGATGTCAAAAATTTTGTGGGGGCAGAATCACTAAGTTTTGCAAATGATTGATTATGGGGAATGAAGAAAAGGGAAGAATAGAGGCTAATTGCAAAGCTGTGAACCTTTTCAGAAGGAAATATAGGAACCAGAAACAACAGAAAAGACGTTTCCATTGAAGGGAGTTGGTGGGGGGGGTGGAGTAAGATAATAAGGTACATTTTGTACATATTTCTTTTGAGATGCCTTATAGGGCCAGAAAGACCCCTGGAGTGGAAAACAAAATGCATGAATCACTTGTGCATGTCTGTTGTATGCTATGTAAATTTAATGAGAAAATGCAGAGGAAATTGTATTCTCTGATTATCTAAAGCAGGATTTTTACCCCAAAATGAGTTGTTTCCCACCGTGTCTGTATTAGTGGAACTATAAATTAACAAGGTCTCAGTAGAAACTTTTTTGATTTTATTGCATAAACCTTTGTAGAGCCAAGTAGTTTTCATCACAAGCATTGTGTGCCTTTAAAGCACATGTTAAAAGAAATGGGATAAAGTTTTTCTCTAAGCACATAAATGATGAATTTATTGGTAAGCATCTAAAGGAAATATAATATTGGAAAGTTTTGAAGCAATTGCAGTGACTGTTAAATTTGAAAATTATAGGATAAGCTTTAAATTTTTATTTATCAAATGTGAAATATAGCTATGCCTATAACTATAATGTAGGTTCTGTGAATAGTAGTAAATATATTAGTGATTAAATGAGTTTAACTTGAAAGTATTAATGTTTTGATGTTTTAAAAATGTTTGAAAATCAGCCTGTTTAGAAATTTTGTTCTATTTGATATTTTAAAATTTAATTTTCATGCTTTTATTACTTTATTTGTTTGGAGGGCAATTGGGGATGAGTGACTTGCCCAAGGTCACATGGCTATTGTGTGTGTGTGTGTGTGTGTGTGTGTGTGTGTGTGTGTGTGTGTTAAGTGTCTGAGACCAGATCTGAAACCAGGTCCTCCTGACTCTAGGGCTGGTGCTCTATTCACTGTGCCACCTAGCCACCCCAGCTTTTATTACTCTTAATTTTTTTAAATCCAAATTTGTTCTGTGGATCCACTGGGAGAACAAATGCTAATTGCTAGGATAATAACTTCATTCATATTGTTCTAATGACATTACTCTTTTGTTATTTTGCAGTTGATTATATTTCTTTTTCTTTTAAAGCAAGTACTGTTTAAGTTTTATTTCTATTATATACGCTATTTTACTATTCAAATAAAAATGTTCAGAAGGCAGTTATTGATGTGGGACTGAAGCTCAGCTAAAAGATGAAGCAAGAGTATGCATGTTTTGGAATAATGTGCATTAAGATGATAATTGAACCCAAAGGAGTTTATGAGATCCGAAAGAGGGAGAGTGTAGAGAAAGACAAGGACCAGGCCTAGGGCAAAGCCCTTGGATTACATGTACTCATTGGTAGGACATGGATAAAGATCCCTCAAAGGAGACTGAGGGAGAAGTATTAGATAGTTGTATCTTATGACTTTATATTTCTTTTTATAGTCATACCACATGATCATTATTCCATAATTTGATTCTAAGATTTGGGATAAGACCTGCTAATAATTAGGGCAGAATTTTCTAAGCTCTAATCAAACATATATTTTCTGTAACAATAGAGAAAAAGCAATAGCATCCTGATATTTCACTCTTTCCCTCTCTCATGAGTTATTTTTATTGTAAATGTTAATTAATCCTTTTGCTTTTAGGTAGAAATCATGCAAAATTTAAAACATACATATGTATGTATGTATGTATATGTCACAAATACTTGGGGAAAAGTAAATAACTGGCTTCTTTTTGGATAAATACTGTCATGTTTCACTCATTTTCAGCAATGTCATATTTTCATCATTCTTCAAGGCTTGAAATTTATTTTTGCGACATAGTAAATTGATTTTACTTTCTTACTAATTACAAGGCAAATTGAGACTAATGGTCTATAGTTCAGATCATAGACTTTGAGTTATATCAGAAGTTTAATTAGTATTATGATATATTTTATTATACTATATGGTGGGCTTAATTGCCTTATCTATTTTTATAGTTGATGGAGATTATGATTAAATGATGAAATAGATATTTGGAGAGGGAGTAGAAGCAAAGAGAAAGATCAATCAGTCAATCAACAGACATTTTTGAGTGCTTATTCAAAGTCTGTCATTGTGCTAGCTACTGGCATAAAAGTGAAACCAATTCTCCCCTTGAGCAGTTTTTCAAGAGGGACAACATGCAACATATATGTGTATATACACATATTCAAATTTACAAATAAATGTTGTTAAATTATAATTTTCAGAGCATATGTTACAAATCATGTGGCACATAATTATTAATTAACATATATTAATCCCTACTCATACTCCCACATAAATTACTGGTTCCCAATCCACCAACCAACCAACAAACCAAAAAAATATAGTTGTTGGATTTTTTTCCTATATCAAAATGGGAAGATGTGTGAGACTTTCATAACTGCAGTTTTACAGCTTTCTTTCCCTGAGCTTATATTTTAAGTTACTTGAATCCTTTGTAACAAAAACAAGAAATTGATTCAATGCAACTGAAATCCTTAGGCTATATTCTCAGACATAATTATTTATGCAAAGCACAAATGATTAAGTAAGATTGTCTAATTTTTTTTTTGCTCTTATCTCTAACTTTTATTAACAGAATGAAATTAGCAATAAATAGACAAGAATAGTTTGAACATATAAACAGAGTAGTTAACTATTCTGTTAAATTGATTTTGGTTATCAGAATTCTATTTTTCTTTCTTTATATTTGGATATTAAGCATTCCAGTTAAATTTTAATTAAAATTACTTTTAGGAAGAAATACTCACTAAAAGAATGGAATATTTTCATTTATTTCAGTTCAAAATGTCCAACTTCGAAGAAAGTTACAAACATTGGAGGCTGAAGTTTAAAGTAGGCATTTTGGTCTCATTTCACTGCCCTTTATTAAAATGTAATTGGAAAGGGATTCATAGGGAATATATGCTACAAAATAATCAAAAGACACAAATTACATAGTCAATTCATCATCTTACATCATTAAAATAATGAGAAATGGGAAAGGATAGGACAAGTAAGAGTATATGATTTTAGTCTAAGTTGAAACTGTAGAAGGAAGTTCTATATTCTGGTGTATTTAAATGACTACTTTTAGGGCAATTCATCATTTCAATGATGCTCTCAATATCATAAAATATAGTAAATAAGTAAATATGTTCACTGTAAAGATATTTTACTTTCATTCATCGTAGGGCTAATATTAACGTGCATAGACTTACAGGTATTTTGATTGTACAATGTTTCTTTACATTTTTAATACATAAATGCTTCATGAAAGTAAAATGTGTAAATATGAAATTGAAATATATGTGTACATATAAATAATACTTATTGAGAAGATGAAAGAGAAAATAAAATATTGCATACTATCAACAGTATGTATAGTAGAAATAGAATCACTTCTCCAAAAAAAACATTTTCAACCTTCCAAGAGAGAAAGAAATATTATTTTCTATTTCTCTTCCTACAAGAATGATGCTTTTGGAGACACTGTTTTATTGTTGCTTGTCCTTCATTACTGAAGAGGACCGATGATATCAGGAAGGTATTGTCATGACTTGCAAGTGAATTGGATTTAAGTGAGGCAGGACTGTGCAAAGTTAACAACCTCATTCCTCCAGAGCAATCTGGGTTCAGTGGTAAGATCAGGACAACTGGAGATGGCCCCAAATGCAGTGGGAGACCTTGACTTTTTTAAGTTAAGCTTTTTCCCAGGTCTCAGTTTGTCTTTGCTTCACAATGTCCATTCAGTAATTAAGGGTAGGTAAGGCAAGGCGGCTAGGTGGTGCAGTGAGTAGAGCGTGAGCCCTGCAGTAAGAAGGACCTGAATTCAGATTTGGGCTCAGACACTTAACACACACACACACAAACAAACAAACAAAGAAACAAACAAAAAACTAGCCTGGTAACCTTGGGCAAGTTACTTAACCCCAATTGCCCTCCAAAAAGCAAAAAAATAAAAAAATAAAAAAATAAAAATAAAAATAAAAAAGAAATCAGGCAAAGAATGGCCTCTTTTATCTACTCAAATAAAACAAAAAAATCAGTCTGGGTAGGGAAGGCCCTCGGGGTTTCTGACCAAAACATAAAGATTTGTTATTTACACTCAGTATGAGCCATCAGAACACAAACAATGACTAATCTTTGTCCTGGGAAGTATTATTGGTCAATCAATGAGAGCCAGAGTGATTTGGGTTTAGGGCATGGTTATTAAAAAGAAATCTAACTTAAGAACCCCAAGACATCTTGCAAAATTACAGCAATCAAAATTTATATTCCTTTGGGCAGACTACCTTCAGGTAAGGGTATGATTCCTTATGTGGTCTGAAGGAAAGAAAGGATAGAG
The DNA here is from genome assembly GCA_011680675.1 of Gymnobelideus leadbeateri. NCBI lineage: Eukaryota > Metazoa > Chordata > Mammalia > Diprotodontia > Petauridae > Gymnobelideus > Gymnobelideus leadbeateri. The sequence continues at coordinate 25,264 of WOXC01004141.1, forward strand.
AGCAGCAAAGAAGAGAAAGAAAGAAGGAAGGAAGGAAGGAAGGAAGGAAGGAAGGAAGGAAGGAAGGAAGGAAGGAAGGAAGGAAGGAAGGAAGGAACAAGGAAGGAAGGAAGGAAGGAACAAGGAAGGAAGGAAGGAAGGAACAAGGAAGGAATGAAATAAGAAGCATTGTCCAACTCTAACTGGCCAGTTGGGTTCCCAGTGGGTGAGCTACTACTACTCACAGGTTGTCCTTCATTCTCAATGATAGCAGGAAGATGATGTCACAACTTGCAAGTAAGTTGGTTTTAAGTGAGGTAGAGCTGTGCAAAGTCACAAGCCCAACTCTCTCCTCTGGACCCATCTCGGTCTAGTGGCATGATATACATTGAGACAGGGCCTCCAGGTTCCACTTTAACCATGAAGATAAGACATTTTCTATTTAGAGCTAAATATCAGGATATTTGTTTAATATGAATTGTAGCATAGCAAAAATGTTGTTGTAGGTTGCAACACTACTCATATAGTACCTGGAACTTAGTAGACACAACCCTAGTCTATGAAACTGTAGTGTGTGAAGTCTATTATAGAGTTTATTATACTAAACTATTAACCTGCTTGTCATGCAATACTCCATGGAGGTTATGTATATCTTATTTTTTCATGGAGCCTAATGTGTTTGACCCACTCCTTATTAGCAGGGTAGGGAAAAAATATTTGCTATTATATGTAACATATGCTAAATAATTTCTTGCTCTATGACACCTAGAGTCTAGAAAAGGACTATTCCTGGGAAAAATGTTTGACACCCAATTCAGCAATCCAAGCATACAGAAAGACTGAGAGGGAAAAAATGTTTCTTGCTTATTGTTTCCAGATTGTAATTCCCCCAATGATATAAAATCCTGGAGATTGGAGAATAAGATGATTGTAGGAATACCACCAAAAATATTTATTTTCCAACAGGTAGAGTAGTTAAAACTGGAAACAGAATTAAACTGAAAAATGCGTAGAGATGCAATGATAACAGGAAGGAACCATTTCAGCTTCAACTTTATGGTCAAGGTATCAAATGGGATGTAAACAGGTGTCTTTGAATTCTGTAAGTTTGAAATGGATTGTATCCGCAAAAGATAAGTTTCTTTACACAACTACAATACACTAGGGTGATATGGAGAGTTATAGTTCAAGAGTTAAGTATTTGTGAATTTACTGTGATGCCTAATTTCTATCTGCTTGAGTTTGGCTCCTATTCTTAAGAACCAATATGCAACTTAGAGATCTAAAAGCTGACCAGTTAGTTAATTAGTTAATAGAAATAATGTAGTGTGGCTAACTCATGATCATTATTGAGCAAGAATTTTTTATGTCCTGTCTTGTTATGGACTAGGGTGTGTGAAGGGGCATGCCTGCATGCATGTGTATGTTCAGAAAAGCTTCCTCTCTTTCTTGGTCCAGACATCTGTATAGGTCGCTCATTTTAATTGATTACCCTTTTGATATTTTATATCAATCCCAAGGGAATAAAGAATCTTGTCTCTTCACATAGCATTTTGTCTTTTGTATGTAATAGAGTGGTAGAGTGTTGGGAAATGGAGAGAATGTGATAGAGAGATAGATCATTGAAAGTTAGGAAAATTTTAATCTTAGTTTGGTTATTATTTCCTAAGTTCTAGGCATTAGAAGGAAGAAAATTGTTGAGTGTCTTTCTCTCTGGGTTCTTAGTAACTTGAAAATTATTTCATCATCATTAGATAAGCTAATCTATATTATCAGGGTAGAAAATTCAATTTTGTAATTAAGGGTGTACTAGGTTTTTGTTTGTTTGTTTTGTTTTTTTTAAAGCACCTAATAGAATTACTTGAAATCAGCAAGTACAGAGAGAATGTTTCAGATAAAGGATATAAAAGAAAGTCCAGAAAACTAGAATCATAAGTATCACAAGGAGAGCAAGAGGTTAGAAGCTCAGTGTGTAGTCTTTTTGAAAATACAGGCAAGGGAGAGCAGTTGTCTTTCAGGAAGTTGGGGGAAAGATAAAATTGCCCTCTAGATCCATGGCAAGGATGTGGAGAACCTGCTATTAAAAGAAGAGTATAGGAAAAGCATGCTAGGCAGGCCCAAGACACCCTGAATCAGACATCAGTGAAATATATTTCTATATCATATGAATGTATGTATGTACATATATAGTGTGTGTACACGTATGGTCCTACTGCTAACAGGTAGAGTACATTTCAAAGTCAACAAACACCAAAGTTCATTTTATAATCATCCTACTGAAACCTTTTCCTCCTTTTAAGTTCAATATTTCTCTCAGTGGCATTGTCATTCACTCAATTTCTCCTATTTAAAATTTTAGACTCAAGATCTTTAATTCTTCTCTCTACCATAATCGTGGTTATTCCACCTCCACACATCTCACTTCTGCCTCCTCCTTTCTATTCCAACTGTCCTTCCACTTACCAAAATCCTCCTTCTTCATCATTCCCCAGTAGAGTTCTACCTCCTCTGTGAATTCATAATTAATGTTCTTCAATAGCATGTGACTTCTCTGACACTCTTTAACTATCTTTGGGCACTTACCACCATTGTCCACCATGTGGCATTGTTATTTGTAATAGTACATTTGTTTTGAGAAATAGTATTGCTTAGTGGATAGAGAAGTGATCTTGAAATCAGAAAACTTGGGTCCTTGCTCTAACCCCAACAGGGCACTAAGTTCTAATGCCACTAGGCAATTGATTAAGACTCCAAGTTGCAGAAAAGGTACCAATTTACCTTGTAGACAGAGTTCCCAGCCCACTCGAAGCTCTCTACATGAACAAAATTTAAGTTCTAGTCCTTCTTTTCCCTGCTGTTCCCCAGGTGGAAATTGATAATTTACTATATAAAATTTTAAGGCAGAGATAAATTAGAAGTTAATGAAAATCAGACTTATTTTATATCTCAATCAATCAATACGAATTTAGTAAGCACCTACAAGGACCCAAGCATTTTAGTAGACTAGGAAGAGCAGCTCCCATTTCTGTAATTTGTCATTTTGCCCTTTATGAAGTTCTTTCTTCACAATAACACTTTGAGAAAACAATCCTAAACTATGTCCAAAGAGCTATAAAACAGTGCACACCCTTTGACACAGTAATACCACTTCTATGGCTGTATCCCAAAGAGATCATAGAACAGGGGAAAGGACCCATATGTCCAAAAAGCAGCTCTTTTTGTGAGGGCAAAGAATTGGAAATCAAGGGGATGCCCATCAATTGAGTAATGGCTAAACAAGTTGTGGTATATGAATGTAATGGAACACTATTGTGCTATAAGAAATGAGGAACAGATGGGCTTCATAATAATCTGGAGAGATGTATATAGACTGATGCTGAGTGAGGAGAGCAGAATCAGGAGAACTTTGTACACAATTATAGACACATTGTATCTGTGATGACTAATTTTGCTAGACTGGGCTCTTCTCAGCAATGAAAATTAGAAGACAACTCCAAAAGACTCATGATGGAAAGGGCTTATCCACATTCAGAGAAAGAATTACAGAGTCTGAATGTAGATTGAAGCAGGCTGCTTGCTCTTTCTCTTTTGTGTTTTGTTTTATTTTGTTCCTTCTTTTTCCTTGTTCACTCCATTGGTTTTAATCCTTTACAACTTGACTAATTTTAATGTGAAGGTATTTGTAGAACCTATATATGATTGCATGCCTGCCTTGAGGGGAGGATGGGGAAGGAGAGGGAGAGGGAGAAAATTTTGTACTCAGGATTGTGGCACTGAAAGTTGTAAACTAAAAGTAAACAATTAAACTGGAAAAAACAAAGTCCCCTCCGGAAAACAACAACAACAATAACAATAACAACAACAACAACAACAACAACAACAACGAACAAAAAAAAATAACACTTTGAGGGAAGTAGGACTGGTAGAATCATCTTTGTATCATAGGTAAAGAAATTGAGTACCTGAGAGATATTATGATTTGAGAAAAATGACTAACACAATGGGTCAGTGAAGAGGTCAGGCCTCCCGATTTCAAACGAAGTAAGTATATTTTCTTTTATATTTCACTTCTCTCCCCCTTCCTCGATTACTTAAAATTGAAGTTTCCCCTTACTTACCTATATATAGAGAAAAAAAAATATTTGTTTAAATAGGCTCAAATGATGTGCAAGTAAGCATCGTTTTGGGGTAGCCGTTGTTTGGACACGGCTATTTTCTTTCATCTTTGGCACAGAAAAAGACAAAGTCAGCTGCTCATTTTATTTCAGAACTGGAGCTTGTTTTCATGGAGTTGTTCTTTTAAAAAATATATATTTTTTACTGCTCCTGTCTACCCACAAGCCTATCAGCATTATTCAGACCTGTATCTCTTCTCACCTAAATTGCATTGTCTAAGTAAGTAGCAAATGGTTGTTCTCACTTTCAGTCTTCCCCTCTATCATCTATCTCTTATAGATCCTTAGGTATCTTCCTAAAGTATCTCTCTGACTACATTCACCCCCACTTGAAAACCTTCAGTGATTCTGTTGCCAGAATAAAGGTTAAAGCCCCTATAATATTCGTTATCATTTGGCCCTAATTTATTTTGTCATATGCTCATCTTCATATACACCCTGAGCTTGCTTTAGTTGAATGAGCAGGGTCCCACATTCTGATCCAGCCACTTTCCCTGTTCATACCTTTTTGTTTTGTTTTGTTTTGTTTTTTTATGCCATCCCCATTTTTGAAATCTTCCCAGTGCACCTCCATCTGTGGTAGGCCTTTTCTTCTTTCCATCTCTGGCACTATCACCTACATGAAGTTTACTCCCTCCCAAGAGAAAAGAATCCCTTCCTCCTCAAAAAGAATCCCTTCCTCCTCAAAAAAATTACATTTTGCTTGACCTACTTTTCTTTTTTAATTATTTATTTATTTTTATTTTACAACATTCATTTCCACAAGCTTTTGAGTTACAATTATTTCTCCCCATCTTCCCCCCCCACCCCAAAATAGCAAGCCTACTGAATACAACATCCTCAAATCTGATCTTTCTTATATCCTCCCCTATCACTTCCCTAACTTTCTAGTAGGGCAAGATGGATTTCTATATGCCAGTACCTGTATATCTTATTTCCCAGTTGCATGTAAAGTTTTTTTAAACATTTGTTTTAAAAACTTTGAGTTCCAGATGTTTTCCCCCTTCTTCCCTCCTCATCCACCCCCACTAGGAAGACAAGCAATTCAATATAGATTTCACATGTGTAGTTACACAAAACATTTCCATAATAGTTATATTGTGAAAGGCTAACTATATCTCCCTCCATCTTTTCCCACCCCCACTTATTCTATATTCTACTTTTACCCTGTCTCTTTACAAAAGTGTTTGACTACCCTCTGCCCCAATCTGCCCACCCTTCTATCATCCCCACTCTTATCCCCTACCTCTCTATTTTCCTGTAGGGTAAGATACCCAGTTGAGTGTGTATGTTATTCCTTCCTTAAGCCAAATTCAGTGAGATTAAGGTTGACCCATTCCCTTTCACCTTCCTTCTCTTCCCCTACATTGTAACAGTTTTCTCTTGCCTTTTTTATATGAGATAATTTACACTAATATATCTCTCCCTTTCTCCTTCTCCCAATAATTCCTCTTTGACCTCTTAATTTTATTTTTTAAATATCATCCCTTCACATTCATTTCATCCTGTGCCCTCTGTTTATGCCTACATGTACACACATATACACACACTCACATATGCATTTATACACACATACATCCTCCTGTACATACACACACACACACTTATACATATATATTCCCTTCAACTATCCTAAAATTGAGAAAAGTCTCTTAAGTTAGAAATATAATTTTTGCAGGTAGGATTGTAAATAGTTCAACTTTAATAAGTTCCTTATGATTTCTTTTTCCTATTTACCTTCTCATGCTTTTCTTGCCTCTAGTATTTGAAATTCAAATTTTCTGTTCAGCTCTGTTTTTGTTTTTTGTTTTTTTCATCAAGAATGCTTGAAAGGGGGTGGCTAGGTGGCGCAGTAAGTTGAGTGTCAGGCTTGGAGTCAGAAGGACCTGAGTTCCGATCTGGCCTCAGACCTTAATGCACACAAACAAAAACCGAGCCGTGTAACTTTGGGCAAGTTACTTAACCCCAATTGCTATTGTAACTTTGGGCAAGTTACTTAACCCCGATTACCCTCCAAAAGGCAAAAATAAAAAAAAGAATGCTTGAAAGTTATCTATTTCATTGAATATCCATATTTTCCCCTGAAGCATTTTACTCAGATTTGCTGGGTATTTGATTCTTGGTTTTAATGCTAGCTCCTTTGACCTCTGGCATACGATATTTCAAGCCCTTCAATCTCTTAATGTAGAAGCTGCTAGATCTTGTGTTATCCTGATTGTGTTTCCACAATACTCAAATTGTTTGCTCCTGGCTCCTTGTAATATTTTCTCCTTGATCTCAGAACACTGGAATTTGGCTATAATATACCTAGGAGTTTGCTTTTTGGGACCTTTTTCAAGAGGTGAACAATGAAGTCTTTCAATTTCTATTTTTCCCTCTGTTTATATAATATCAGTGCAATTTTCCTTGAGAATTTTTTGAAAGACGGTTTCTAGGCTCTTTTTTGGATCATAGTTTCAGGTAGTCCAACAGTTTTTAAATGAACTTTCCTGGATCTATTTTCCATGTCAGTGGTTTTTCTAATGAGATATTTCACTTTGCCTTTTATTTTTTTCATTTGTTTCAATCCGCGTAATTGTATCTTAATTTCTCATAAAGTCATTAGCTTCTATTTGCTCCACTTTAATTCTGAAGGAATTATTCTCTTCAGTAAGCTTTTGAAATTATTTTTCCATCTGGCAAATTCAGCTTTTTAAGGCATTCTTCTCCTCACTGGCTTTTTGAGCCTCTTTTGCCATTTGAGTTAGTTTATTTTTTAAGGTATTATTTTCTTCGGTGTATTTTTGGGTCTCCTTTAGCAGGATGTTGTCTTGCTTTTCATGATTTTCTTGCATCATTCTGATTTTTCTTGCCAATTTTTCCTCTACTTCTCTTACTTGATTTTCAAAATCCTTCTTGAGCTCCTTTATGTCCTGCAATCTATAAGCCAGGAGCTTAGGACTGAATGAATGAATCTCCTCAGTGAGCTTTTGAGATTCTTTTTCCATCTGGCAAATTCGACTTTTTAAGGCATTCTTCTCTTCATTGCCTTTCTGAGCCTCTTTTGCCATTTGAGTTAGTCTATTTTTTAAGGTGTTATTTTCCTCAGTCAGGCTGTTGACTGTCATTTCATACTTTTCTTGCATCTTTTTCATTTCTCTTCCCAAATTTTCCCCCACTTCTCTTATCTGCTTCTTAAGGTCCTCTATGGCCTGTAGCCAGCTTGTATTTTCATTTGGGGCTTTTGGTGCAGGAGTTCTGACCTCACAGTCCTCCTCCATGCTTTGAGCCTCTTTGCCCCTAAAATAGGAGTCCAATGTTGAACTTTTCTGATTATTTTGTTTCGTTTGCCTAGGCACGTTGCCACTTAATTACTTGATTTTTGGGCTTGTTGCCACAGTAGGACTCTGCCACCAGACAGGGAAGCTTCCGCCCAAACGTGCAGTCTTCACAACTTCTGCCAGTTGGGTGGCCTCTCCACCCACTCTGGCAAGTTGGATACCCACCCCAAACTTACCCCCCAGACCACAATCCAGATCCAGGAAGTTTAAAGCAAAAGCGATTAACCCCCAGACTGATTGCTGGATCTCCCTACAGTTCACAGACCAGGAGCTAGAGCCACTACCAAAGCTGCAAAATGGCTTCTGTGCAGCTGTTTCTTCAGTAGCTTTTCACCCCCAGGGGAGGAAGCCAGGAGTTCCCCAAATACTGGTCCCAAAGTCCATAGGGCACTAACCTCTCACTTTGTCCTAGGCATATCTGTGCTGATAGTTCTGGAATCACCATAATTGCTGGTGTTCTGGGGTCCCTCCAGCCAGCTGAAGGCCCGGCCCACCCTGGGGCTAAAACCGCGGACCTGGGCTTGGCCTTGCGAGCTGTGCTGTTGGTTCCCAGCTTGCTGTGCTGCCTGCTCTCAGAGCACTGCGCTGGCCGCTCCCTGCAGGGCTGCTGGGCTGTCCTCAGTGGGAGGTTAGCTTCTCTGTGCTGTTTTGTGGGTGCTGTGGCTCCAGAAGTTGTTCGGAGTTCCCTTTCACATTATTTGAAATTTGTGTGAGGCAGAGCACATTGGAAATGCTGTTTCTACTCTGCCATGTTGGCTCCGCCCCCCCTTTTTTTTTTTAACATTTAATTGCTTTTAATGAATTTCTACCCAAAATATAGCTCTAGGGGAAAATCAAATAAAAAAACAATCATAGCATTTTGTCCAGTCAACTTGTCATGACAAACCATGGGTCACAAACCGGATCCTTTTAAAGGTCTCATTGAAATAAATAAATGGATTCTCAGTGTCTCTTCCTGTCCCTTTCCTCTTCCCCTTCCCACATCTCCAAGGATCAGGGCTTATTATCATTAATTAACAAATGGGGTTTGACAAATTGTTTCATTTCTAGAAAATGGCCTACATTCAGAAATGTCTGAGAACAAGCATTTAAAAAACTAATAAATAATTGCAAATTAAAATACATTAAAATAAAATTACAGTACATCATCTCTCCTAGAAGTCTTCCCATCGTAGAAGAGCCATTCCAAGGTTCATAAATATCAAAGTCTTCATGACTCGAAATTCTTCCCTGCATCATGATGAGGCCTGTGCAGAAAACTAATTGGGAGGGGAAGATGTTATTTTCTTTAGTGTATTTTTGGGTCTTTTTCAGCAGGCTGTTAACTTGCTTTTCATGATTTTCTTGCATCATTCTCATTTTTCTTGCCAATTTTTCCTCCACTTTTCTTACTTGATTTTCAAAATCCTTCTTGAGCTCCTCTATGGCCTGTAAATAGTTCATATTTTTCTTGGATGCTTTTGATGCAGGAGTTGACTTCGCTGTCTTCTTCCTGCTCCATGCCTTGATTCTTTTTTTGTCCCCATACAAGAATTCTATGGTCTGCTTGTGCTTCTGTTGCTTGCTCCAATTGCCAGCCAGTTACTTGGCCTTTGATCTCCTTGCCATGGCAGAACTCTGCTTCCAGAATGGAGAGAGCTATGTCCCAAATCACTGGGGTTTTTGCAGCTGCTGGAGCTATTGATTGGGTACCTTCTCTACAAACACCACAAGCTCTGGATAAATGGTCACACACCCCAAGACCACCACCCAAGACCATCATCCAGATCCAAGCACGTTAAAGCAAGAGAGATTACCCTCTGAATGATAACTTGGACCCCTACAATCTGCAGGCCAGGAGATCTGGAAGCAGCCACATGGCCGCAGGTGCACAGCTGCTGAGCCTGTGCTGCTTCTCACCCTGGGGGCAGGGGCCACACTGGGCTTTTCAGTCCTCTCATGTTGCAACAGAATTCCACATTGATCTTTTACTTTGTCTTTGGTGTTTATGGTTAAAAAGTTTGCAAACACAAGGCTGCTGGTGGTTTGCTCTCCTGAAGTCTGCTCCTGCCACTGCTGGTCAGAGCCACCCTGAGGGTAAGAACTGTGCAGCTCAAGCCAGACTGAGCTCAGCTCCCAGCGTGCTGTGATAGACCATTCCTGTCTGCCTTCCAGGCTTCCTTCTGTGGGAGATTTGTTTCTCTCTATGGCTTTGTGGGTCCTGTTGCTCGAAAGTTTCTTTAGAGTAATTTTTAACATGTATTGGAATTGATTGGAGCAAGAGTTCACACCAAGTTTGTATTTCTATTCTGCTATCTTGGTTCAACCCCCAGAGTTGTACATTCTAAGTTATACAATAAACCTTTAGTCAGTCTATCATCATTTAAAACATGTAGGCTAGGGGCGGCTAGGTGGCGCAGTGAGTAAGAGTGCCGGCCTCGGAGTTTGGATGACCCGAGATCTGATCCGGCCTCAGAAAATGAGCACCCACGCATAAATCAAATGACTAGCCGTGTAACCTTGAGCAAGTTACTTAACCCCAATTGCTTTAAAAAAAAAAAACATGTAGGCTAAAACATATATTGCCTAAAACAATTCCAAGATATTTGATGGCATGACTATATAGTGAGTGGTGTCAAAAATTATGCTACAAAGAAGATCCTTAAAGAGCTATCATTTGGGGTGGCTAGGTGGTGCAGTGAATAGATCACTGACCCTGGAGTCAGGAGAACCTGAGTTTAAATCCAGCCTCAGACAGAACACAAAAATTAGCTGTGGGACCTTGGGCAGGTCACTTAACCCCAATTGCCCTCCAAAGAGAAAAAAAGGGCTGTCATTGGCTTAAATGATCACTCGTGTAATGGGCAGCTCATGCAGTTTTTCACCTGTGGTTAATTTCAAAGAAAGTGATGATCAGTAATATGAAAGAGGAAAATGCAATTGAGGAGGTTGCTGTAAGGTCATGCATCTGAAATCCATCTCTAGAGAACCACAGTGGGAGTTGTATGGTTCAGTGATATGAAGCATAGATCCCTTTCCAGTTATTTTTTTTAATTTAAATTTATTTTTTTTAATTTTTAAATTTTTATTTTTTCCCCTTTCTATTTCTTGGGAATGTCAGGATTAATGGAGAGATTGCTAAAACTCATAGTGGTGGAAGTAGAGGTAGAGGAAGGTATGACAAGGCCAGCATTTTCCTGATACAACTTCCTTCAGCTTCACCTTCCCTGACATAGCTTCTTGGTCTGTGGTCATTAAAGTTCTCAGTTTGATGTAGTTTGGGTCTCTTTGGGTGAGTGCCTAAGTGGAATATTTTGATGACATACTAACCAGACAGAGTTTTAAGATGGAGACAAGGTTTGGGGTGGGGGGATGCAAAGAAGTTAGGCACTGCTATATCCTTGTAGATATTTGCTCTGTTATGGCAAAGCAAACCTCCTTCTTTGTTAAATATTCAATGACTTGTGAATGCCTCATTTGTCTTAGCATAAAACTTGAACTAAGAGAATTCTGGCTTTAGAGCCATACCTAAAACTTTGAAAGGAACACAAAATGTTCAAGAAATTATGGATAAGAGATTGTAAAAGATATGGCTAATTCTGAGCCATGCCAGAATTTAAGTAAATGCAAATAATTTTGAGTAAAATCTAACTTAACATAGTAATAAAACCTAATGCCCTAATACTAATCTTAACCTTAAGAACTTATCTCACACTCTAATATTATGACCTCAGCTTATTCCTTAACATAAACTTTAACCATCCTTATTACAAGCCTATTGGCAAGAAAGCACTTTCATCTTATTTTAAAAGCCCAGTCCTCCTATACTTTTTTTCTGATAGACTAAAAATAAATGAATAGCAATTAATGTACTTTGGTAGACTAATGTGCTTTGGGAGAATGTTTTTGAAGACAGTATTTTCTTCCCTTTAAAATGTAAAAGCAAAAAGCAACCTCAATTGAGTCATTATGTTGTCACTGGCAATGTAGCCTACGAAAAGAATTCCACCTTTGCTTTTTTTATTCATTAAAGCCAAAAAAAAACTAAAAAGATCAAAGTGAAGGGATTAAAAGGGCATTTTTTTCTATGCAATAAGAGAAGCAAAAGTTCACTTCTATTCACCAATATTAGAGGATAAAACATGTAATAGAAATATTGCTTCTAACTTTAGCCAACATAGTAACAGAATGCCTACAATATTTAAGGTCAGTGCATTGTATCACCAAGTATTGAAATTCAAGGAGTACAAACACTGAAGGGTTATTCATTTTCTGCTGTGGCCTTTATGTATTCTCTTTTCTTGCATGACTCCAACAGCCCTTGCTCTATGTGAGTCATTGTTATGTCTCCAACCAAACACTCAAGTCTCTCCTTAGACTATAATTGTCTTGGATCTTTTTCAAATAATGAACAATGGCCCACAACAGAAATGGTATCCAGGTTCAAGTGGTTACTGTATGACACATAAGTTATGAGTATGATTACATAGGGATATAACACATTTTAATAGTTTGACAATTACATCAATTCTTTCCTAAAAGAATGGTTTATAGATTTTTTTAACATTGTTGTCATTTCCCAGTGATGCTGTCAGTTATCCTTCCTCACCCACCTCAGATAAAAATTTCCTTTGTAACAATAAAGAACAGTTAAACAAAACAAACCAACACACTTCCCATGTCTGACAACATATTATATACTGCACTCAGCATCTTATTTTATGAAGAGAAGAAATGTATGTTTTATTTTCAGTCTAGTCTTGAGCTTCATTAAGAAAGCACAATTTGAAAAATGAGACAACAGCTCTGATCTACTCTCACAGATGGTTTAACCACATCCAGAGTCTTATGATCTTTAAGAAAAATGTGGTTTACTTGTTTATCTCTTTTAGACTTATCTACCTTTATTATTGCCTTTTCTGAGATCAGCAGATATACCCATGCACACAGAGACACAATATTTATCGCACAAATAGGTGGCACAGTGGATACAGTGCTGGTCCTGAAGTAAAAAGACTCAATTTAATGAGTTCAAGTCTGGTCTCAGACACAAACAAGTTGTATGACCTTGGGCAAGTCACATAAATCTGTTGGCCTCAGTTTTTCTTTTTCTTTAATCTGTAAAATTAATGGGAAAAGAAAATGGCAAACCACTTCAGTATCTTTTCCAAGAAAAACCCAAATTAGGTCATGTAGAATTGACATGACTGAGAATGACTGAACAGTTCAATGTCTCAAATCATGACTACCATCTCTGACTTTTTTAATACAGCTGGTGATTCTAATGAAACCCATCATTTTCAAATTGAATGAATCTTAAAATATGTTTCTTGTCAACAAATTCTTGTGGTTTACTTTCTGATGCATTCTTTTATCCCCATTTGTCCAACCCTCAACCTCCATGTTTTTGTTTTCATGTCCTGTAGCACCTTATTTACGAAATATAGTAAGCACATTACATATTCTTTGAATTCTATCACCAGAGCCTTCCCTTTAAATATTTTTTTCTCTTTTATGTTTTTCACAAGGTCTTGAGTTTGTGTTTTTCTTTTTGTTTCTTTCATTTATGCTTAGAGATGGTGAGTACCTGAGTTTTTTCTTCTCATTTTAAGTTATTGGAAAAAAGCAATTAAATGACTTGCCCAAACTTACAAAGGCAAGTTTGCAATTCAGATGCCAAGAAAAAAGCATTTGTTTTCATTCCCCAACACCAACATTGAAAAAGAAAAGACTCATAATAAATATGCACTGTTAAAAAAAAAAAAAAAACAATCCCACAGTAGCCTCCGGAAATGTATATTCCTTTTTTCATTTTGGGTTGATAACTCTGTCAGGAAGCGGTCACATGATATATAATCAGTACTCTAAAACTATGGTCACTTCATTGCTCAAAGATCTTAAGTCATTCAAAGTTGTTATTTACCATATTTTTGTTATTGTAGAATATATTCTCCTGCTTCCACTCACTTCACTCTGCTTCAATTCATAATAATCTTCCTAATCTTCCCAAATTTTTCAGAAAGCATCACTTTCTTCATTTCTGATATTACAGTAGTATTCCATTGTGCTCATATAACACAATCTGTTTGAATATTCTTCAGTTGATAGCAAACACCCTTAGTTTTCAATTCTTTGCCACCACAAAAAGAGCTACCATAGATATTTTTGTATATATCAGTGACTTTTTAAGCACAGATCCAGATTGCTTTCAGAAAAGGCTGAAACAAATCACAGCTTCATTAAATTTCATTAATGTGCCTGTTTTCTTATAGTTACTCTTAAATTACACACACACATTGCACACACACGTAACATATATGTGCTTGTACACATATATACATGCACATGTATGTACATATGTGTGTATGTATGTATGCAATTTCCTTTTTTTGTCAGCCTTGCCAAGTGGCTTTTGGCTTGTGACCAATTAATTGTTGGCCAATTAATGAGAGTCAGAGTGATTTAGGTATCATACCTCTGGGTGCTCTGTCCAAAGAACAGTTTTGATCTCTGAAACTTTTTTTCTTTTTACCTAAAGACCACTCATTAAACCCAAATTATTCTGATCAGCTCAGAGTGAATGTAAATAGCATTTGTTTTTGTTTTGGCCAGAAGCCCTAAGGGTCTTCCCCTCCCAGATTTTTGGGGTTTTTTTACTAGGCAAAGAGGACATTCTCTGCCTCATTTCTTACCTACCCTTACTCCACAGAATGAGCATTGCTGTCAAACTGAGACCTTAATTTACAAAGACCAACATCTCCCACTGAATCCAGAGTCATCTCCAGTTATCCTTATCTATAACTCTCCACTGGACCCAGATGGCTCTGGAAAAGAAAGTGAGTCTGGTAACTTTTCACTGCCCTCCCTCACTTGAATCCATTTCATTTGCATGTCATAGCATCACCTCCCTGATATTATGGTCCTCTTTAAGAATGAAGGCCAAACAACAGTCTGTGAGTAGATGTATAGATGTGAGGTTGACTCTCAAATGATTTTATTTTACATTTCTTTAAATATTAGTGACTTGGAATGTTTTTTTCCTTCACTCTACAAGCATTTATTGAGTGCTTAACTATATTCCAAACACTGGGATAAGCACTGGGCATACAAAAAAAGGCAAGAGACAGATGTTGCTGTGGTGGAGCTGACATTTTAATGGGGAGGACAAGTTATGTACAAAGAAGATATATATATATATATATATATATATATATATATATATATACACACACACACACACACACACATACACACACATATATGATAATCTCAGAAGGAAAGTTCTAATATTAAGGACTGGGAATATAAGATTTTTGTTGAAATTTGAAGGAATCAGAAGAAGATAGGATGTTGAGATCAGGAAGGAAAAAAAATAGTCATGGAAGATGAAATGTCTTGTTCAAAGAACAGCAAGGAGTTCAGAGCACTTGACCACAGTGGAAGTGGGTAAGTTGTAAAAAGATTGGAAAGGTATAAGGGAGATAGGTTACAAAGGTTTGAAAGCCCAAGGACTCTATATTTGATCCAGGAGATAATAGAGAGTCACTGGAATTTACTAATTGGGGAGGGGAAGTGATATTGTCACATCTGAGCTTAAGGAAAATGAATCTGACAGGTGAGTGGAGGATGGGCCAGAGGGAGGGAAACTTGTGTCAGGGATACCAACCAGCAGGGCCTTGCAATAGTGCCAGCATGAAGAGATGAAAGCATGCACAAGGGGGCTAGCTGTATCACAGGAAAGAAGAAACATATAAAAGAGATTTTATAAAGGTAGAAAAAAGATTTAAAAATTAAGCAGATATAAGGGTGTGTGTACGTATGTGTGTGTGTGTGTGTGTGTAGCAGCAAGCACCCCAACATATCCAGGGTGGCCGCCAATACAGGTCCTTAGATCTGCTTTTGTAAAGGAAAGCAACCCAAAATCAGTTAACAAGCTTACTTTAATCAAACATATATTACCTAGTTCAGGGGGAAAAGGTCAGTACCCCAAACTTCAGAGTATACAGACAGATCAAACAGGCTTCCAAACTGTCCAACCATTATATCAATACCCAATCACAGTTACCAGAGAGGGAAGCATCAACATCTGGGTTTTCAAAGCCGGTGGGGGGGGGGCTCTCAACAGCTGGCCAGAGTCTCATCTGGTTAAATCACACAACACTTTTCAAAGTGAGCCCCAAAGCAAAGCTTCACATCAGGAAATATATAGCATCCTTCTGGGTCAGAGAATGTAACAAACCTCTTGACCCACAGCCTAATCACAAAGTATCAAGGTGTGGGATTTCCTGAAAAACAAGCCTCCCACCCACAAGCTCCAGGTCCACTTAAGAGACAGACGAGAGAGAGAGAGAGAGAGAGAGAGAGAGAGAGAGAGAGAGAGAGAGAGAGAGAGAGAGAGAGAGAGAGAATTGGAAGTTGATTGTGAGCCTGATGTCTTAGAGAACAGTGGTAGTCTCAACAATAATAGGGAAGTTCAGAAGAGGAGAGGGTTTGAGCAAAAGATAGTGAGTTCAGTTTTGGACATTTTGAGTTTAAGATGTTTACAGTATATCCAATACAAACATCTAATGGTGAGTGGGAGATTTGAGACTAGAGGTCATCAAGAGGCTAAGGATGGATAAAGAGATCTAAGAATCATTTACAGAGAGAAATAATTCAATCTATGTGAACTAATAAAATCACCAAGCAAAACACTATAGAGAGGAGAAGAAGGCATAGGACAAAGTTTTGGTAAGCACTAATAGATAGAAGACATGTCCTGAATGAAGACCTAGCAAGAAATACTTAGTAGATAAAAGGAATCTGAAAAATAGCAGGAGAAACAGGAGAGTTCAGTATCACAAAAACAAACAAACAAACAAACAAACCCAGAGAGGAGAGAAGAGGGTATTTTTTTTAGAAAGTGATTAAGAGTACTAAAGTATGAAACAAGATCAAGATCAAGATGGATAAGAATTGAGAAAAATACATTCTTTTTCAGTTAAGAGATATTTGGTAACTTTGGAGAGATCCTTATAGTTGAATGATGAGTTTGGTAGATAGACCATAGAAAATTAAGAAAAGGAAAGGAAAAGGAGAAAACATCTTGTAAATGGCCTTCTCAGAGTTTCATTATGAAAGGCAATAAATTTTAATGAGGATGTTAATAATGTGAATTTCTTCTTTTGAAAACTCTTTGTGAGACTTTTTTCCCCCTTCCTGATCATAGTAAGTGAGGTAAGGATTGCCTTGAGCTTCCAAAAGCCAGACTTTTTTGAGCATCCAAAAGTCAATGGTACATGTATCATCTCCCACCAGGAAATTACATATCTTGGAGCTATTGGTGACTTGTTTTCTTTTGAGATTGTTTTTTGCTCACCTTAAGGAATGAGTATTTAGAGATGGAAGTGAACAGGAGACAGAGTTCACGAAATCTATAATAACATTTGAAATCACAGCAATAACTGGATCTGTAGCAGATTCTAACAGAGGAAGCAGGATTGGCTGGCAGCTTCATTAATTATAATCCCTCATGAAAGAGAGAAGTAGTATCTATGAACTTAGAAATTCACTGATCTTTGAGGCCTGAGAACCCCATAAATGGAAAAAAAGGACTCCAAGGCCTTCCTTTACCACTCCACCCCAGGGAAGACTGGAAAGGGAGAATGTGTACAACCAACATTATTGTTGCTGTTTTGAGGAGCATTGTTTTGTAACAACTGCTCATGCTACATAATTTCTTAATGCCTTTTAGCTTCTAGAATTCAATTAGTTAATTAATTATGGTCTAATGAGTAACTTGGAATCCTAGCCTCTAGGGCTGCCCCTAGAACCATGAAGGAAATAGGTGTTCTCTGGACATTCAACTTGTGAATTTGAGAGTGCATGGATACATTGTACAATCCTGTGAATTGATCAGTTAATTTTAGGGAAATCCTTTTACAGATTTAGTAAATTTAAATTTATATTCAGCAAGAGATTATGAATGCTACTTGTAGTAGGTTGACCATGTCGCACTTTTCTGTACTTCCCAGAAACTGATACAGTGTCTTACTACTAGTTGACTAACAATAACCATGGAATTTCTTCATTTATTTAGTGATTAAATCTTTGTTTAGCATCTTACCTTACCAGACAATACAGAACATTTTTCCTAGACCACCTCTAATTGCTGTGTTCCACTGTAGTTTATCTTTAATTCTTACTTCCCAGCAGTCCCTTATGTAATTTCCTTTCAAATAGTTTCCTAGAGTGTCATGAATATTTGTTTGTCATGTTGATTGAAGTTGCCCTGTTGGTGCAATAATATATTGATTATTTTGGCTGACCTGTCTAGTCAATTGAGTCAAACAATTGGTTTGAATGACTTCTCCCCGCTCCCCACCCCGGCCTCATTCACTTAAGTGCTAAATCAATCCTAATGAGTATTTATACTGTAGTATGTAGTGATTGACACCAGCCTGTTTTTTTTTCCTTTCTGTTTTGTTTTTCTATTTCTGTTATATTTCAGCACACTAATTCTTTAATATTATTCAGAATTCAGTCTAGTATAGTAGCTCTGTTTCATGTACTCCCTCCCCCATTAAATTGTTAGTTGCTCAGGGTCCTGAACTGTCTTCTGCCTCTCATTTTATTCCCAGCTCTTAGAAACTGTCTGACACATAGTAGGCACTTAAAAATGCCTACATACTGACTTGCTTCCTCTGTCTATTAATGAATTAAATTATCCTTGGGACAAATTAACATTTTATCAGGGGCTTTGCTTTCAGCAGAGAAATCTAACAGATACCCATATAAATAAAATGATCACTTGCTATTCTATCCTATTTCCATGCCAAGTTTAAAATCTATGTGTGGTTTCTTCCTTCTGAAGAAGGGTGACTGTAAATTCTTTTTTTTTAATTATTCTTCATTGGTCACCACAAAATTCTTGTCACCATCTTCCCCCTATCCAGTTAATGAATTTGCTAACACGAGAGTATTTTCTTAATACAAAATACTAATCTTCCTCCCCTTTTATTTAGGACGTTTCTTTTGAGTTAATTATTCCCTCCCATAGCCATGTGAGAGCCAAATCCCAACCCATCAACTCTCAGTAACATTCATGAGGTTGAATTCTCCCCAGGTTAGTATCACTTGCCCACTTTATTCATGACTTCTACTTTAATCCATTTAAGTAGAGGAATCTGTGACCATAAGTTTTGTTGCCAGCTCTATTCTGGAGTCTTTTGAAGTACTCCTTCTTTCTCCTGTTATTCTTATTCTTTTGTTATACTGTTACAATTTGTGATATACTCTTGGAAGATCTCTGTGTAGAGATTTTCCCTTCTCTTGCTTGTACTTAACTGTCTTATGCTATTCTGCCTTTCCTTCAATTCAATTTAATTAACATGTATTAAATGACTACTATGTGTTAGGCTCTGTGGTAAGTGCTTGGAGTACAAGTAAGAAAAAGACAGACAGACTCTGTTCTAAAGGTGCTAACAAGGCAAAAAGTAACACACATAAGGAAGCTAAAAAGAAGGTGGGAGATATTGATGACTACTCAACTCCAGAGTTTGACTTCCCATGGAATCCAAACTGAGCAGAGCTGATGATGGAAAGTGGAGTGTTAACTGGGGAAAAGTGGAGAGTTGCATTGTCTCTTATATTCACTCTCTCTTTTCAGTTTAGAGCCCATTAGATTAAGATTCATTGGATTCCAGCCTTCAATCCACATTAGGCTCCTTCTAACCATGATCAGAATTTATTATTCTTACTTTTAAAGCCATGGTCCAGAATTTTGAATATTGTTTGCAGGTTTAACCTTATAGTATTCTTCTTACTTAAAATTAAGATGTATCATTGCTATTTGAAAGTAAACCTGTATTTTTTAAAAGTACATTTATGATTTATTTTCAACATTCATTTAAAAAGAATTAAATCCCCATTGCTCTTCCTCCCTCCTACCTCTCCCCCACCAATTGAGAAGGCAAGAAATGTGACATCAATTATACATGTGAAATCATGCAAAATATATTTCTACACTAGCCATGTTACAAAAAGAAAAGCAAGAAAAAAATTTTGCTTCACTCTGTATTCAGACTTTGGAGGAGAAACAGGAGAGTTCAGTATCACAAAAACCGAGAGAGAAGAGGGTATTAAAAAGGATAAGATCAAAAGGGATGAGAATTGAGGAAAATACATTATTTTTCAGTTAAGAGATAATTGGAGACATCCCTTTCAGTTAGAAGAGGAAAGGAAAAGGATGAAAAACATGTTGTAGATGGCCTTCTCAAACTTTCACTCAGAAAGTGGATACCATTTTTTATCATGAGTCCTTTGGAATTGTAATGGATCATGGTATTGGTCAGAGTAGCTAAGATTTTTTTGGTTTGGGTTTTATTTTTTTATTTATTTTACAACTGATAAACCTTGTTACTATGTACAAAGTAGCTAAGATATTTTTTTTATAACTTATAACTCTTATTACTATTACCATATATTTTCCTGGGTCTGTTCACTTCACTTTGTATGAGTTCATGTAAGTCTTCCCAGACTTTTCTGAAACCATTTCCCTTATCATATTTTATAGCACAACAATGTTCCACACAAATAATATAAGTCAGTTTATTCAGCAGTTCCCCAACTGATGGACATTCCTTCAATTTCCAATTTTTTGCCACCACAAAAGACCTACTACAAATATTTTTGTACATATGGGTTCTTTCCCTTTTTATTTTATATTTTTGAGATGCAGATTTAGTAGTGGTACTGCTGGGTCAAAAGGTATATACAATTTTATAGCCTTTTGGAAATAATACCCAGTTGTCAAAAGATATAAAGAGGCAATTTTCAGAAGAAGAAATTAGAGTTATCTATAGTTATATGAAAAATGCTCTAAATTACCATTGATTGTGGAAATGAAAATTAAAACAATTCTGAGGTATCATCTCACATCTATCAGATTGATTAATATTTTAAAAAAGGAAAAGGACAAATGTTAGAAGGAATGTGGAAAATTTGGGACATTAGTGCACTTTTCGTGTAGTTGTGAGCTTATCTAAATATTCTGGAGAACAATTTGGAACTATAACTAAAGGGCTATAAAACTAAGCTTAGTTTATGGCCCAGTAATGCCATTACTAATTTGGATCCCAAAGAGAGCAAAGAAAAGATAAATGGACCTTTAACACGAAAGTATTCATTGATTATTTTTACTAGCATAGATCAGAAGTATCAAACACATACCTGTGGGTTGAGTGTGGCCCAAACCAGATTGTAACGCAATTTATATGGCTGTGTGTGTGTGTGTGTATTACAATGGAGTAAAGTCGAATAAGATATAGTTGATGAATGTGGAATACCAAAAAAATGAGCTTATTTAAAATCTGTAATTGAATCATGAAGCTTTTTTATACAAATATAACATTAAAGAAACAAAAGAGGAGAAATATATGTATCATTGGAGGTTATCAAACTAAAATGAACCACTTTATTCCATTTTTAGGAGTCAAAAGCTCAGAAAATAATAAATGATAAATGGCTTTTATGAAAAAACAATAAGATGAGGAAAAATCTCAAGGGAATTATGCCATATTATCTAAGACAGTGATATTAAATAGAATCAGGGCTATCAAATTGTACATAAGGATCTCTACAGGCCACATATTGATTTAGGAAAGCACATATTATAATCATCTGTGACTTACTGCTTAAAACAAAGGTTTACAGTCTCTAAAGTTAATGGTCACATAATCATATGGGTTAATGAGTGAAATCCTTTTAACTATTACTAACTACCATTTACTATAGAATCTTGCCATCTTTGCTCAGCTACAGGTCAAAGGAACTGTATGTTGGTAAAAGTATAGCTTGGAGGAAACTAGCTGGATCAATGAACAGATCACTGAGCCTGGACTCAGGTAGGCCCGAGTTCAGATCTGGCCTCAGACACCCATTAGCTTTGTGGCCTTGGGTAAGTCACTTAACCTCTGTTTGGCTTAATCCACTGGAGAAGGAAATAGCAAACCACTCGAGTACCTTTGCTGAAAAAAAAATAGGGTCACAAAGAGTCAGACATTACTAAACAACAACAAAAGTACAATTCTACAATTTAAACTCACAAATAAAGCACACTTTATCTGTTGTGGCCACATCCTGACTTTTGCAGGATTTGGTGACAGTCTCTAAATGTCACTTGAAGAGTTTGTTACTTCTTAGGTCAATATCCAGTTTATGGAGTGTGTTTTCAGACAGCATGGCAAGAAAGGATTCAAAGATATTTCAACCAAAATAGCAACACACAGATCTGAGGATGTCTCTGCAGTGTTGACAGTTTCTATTTCCATAAAACTGCCCATTGTGTGACCCATTAGTAGAACTTAATTTACAGATTTCTCTTGCAGTGAACCACCTATCAACAGTATTACCTTGTCAGTCATGTCACTGCACATGAGAGAAGTAAAACATGAACTATATTTCTCCAGGGAATAGATTCTGAAAAAGTGAAATGTGCATATTGTGTCCCCTCATTTCTGTTTTTGCTGTATACTGAGAGGAAAGGCTTTCCTGGCCAATAAACTGCTCTGATTTGCACCCCAATTGTGGAATTTCAGATCTTCTAATGTTTTGCATCGAACCAGGTTGTTATCTCACTGTCATGTCAGTATGACAACTTTAAAACAGCAGAGCCAATACTGTGATCCATGTTAACATAATGTTATGATCTACATTAAAGTAAAGCTCTGAAGTGCCCATCATGGAGGAAATAAATGATCTGATCTTTTAGTAAATTTATTAATCCATCATCTTCTTAACCATGTAAATGTTTAAAAAAAAGTTTTGAGTGAAAAAACACCCTGAAAACTCAAAGTAGTCTATTTGTTTCCAAAGGTTTTATTCTAATACTTAAGATAGACTGTCTCTAAATACATTTCTGTCTTTTAATTGTCTGACAAATTTCCTGACATTTTGTCCTGAAAGAAGAACATTACATGAATCTTGAAGATTACAAGTACTCTGTTTTTGTTTTAACACAACTTTAGCTACTCAAAAATCAGCCTGTAGTGTGATGTAGAATGGGATGCAAGGGAAAGCCCTTCAATGTGCAATTTCAATGTTTTGATCTTTTTCCTTTAACTGACAAATGGGGAAGCTCATAATCATGTATTTGTTCAGTTTACCCGCTAAAACATTGATTTATACCTTCATTCATTAATTACATTTTGTTGTTGCTTGACAGTGAAGAGAATGAAGTCACCAGAACTGAAAATGTTGTGCTCCTGGTTTCTATCGATAACAAAATATTCAGGATGCTTCATCTGCTCACTGTTTTCAGTCACCTACTTCTACCAGGGGGTCATCCTTTTCGAAATAGTCTGCTAGTAGGGTTGTTCATCTCTTATCAGTAATCCCAGCTATGTGAATCATCAATGACTCATCAAACAAGACACTCACCCCAGTATATCTGCTATCTTTCACACTGGAACATCAATGACAGTAATAACTAACATGTATAAAATACTTTTCAGATTTGAAGGCATTTTTCTCACAATACCTCATTGAGGCAGGTAATTCATTCATTGCCATTTTTATTTTAAAGACAAGGAAACTGAGGGACAAAGAAATAAAATTATTTAAATTTGGTGACAGAGCTAAGAATAAAACCTATGTCATTTGATTATAAATCTTTCCACTCTTTCCACTACTCTCTTAAAAAAAGACAATTGAACAGCACATGCCATTTAAATATATCATATGCAATGAGAATTATTTTCTGGCTCTTGACAAGTTTGGAGGTCCAAATTGAAAGAAGTTTTCAGCACTGAAAAGAACTGAGACTGTAGGTAGGAATAATATTGATACTAATAAAATAACAAAAAAATGCATTTATATAGTACCTACTATGTGTCAGTCATTTTTAAGCACCTTTTTTTTGCAAATATTATTGCATTTAATCCTCACAACAACCTAGTGTGATTGATGTTATTGTCCCCATTTTATAGTTGAAACAATCAGACAGAAGGTAAATAGTTTGCCCAAGGTCACACAGATAGAAAGTATATGAAGCTAAATTTGAATCCAGGTTTTCCTGACTCCAGACCCAGCGCTGTCTACTGTGCTACCTAGCTGTTCAAATAAGTAGCAGAAACAAGATTTTCTTTTCTTAAGTTTTTTATCTTTCTTTCTTTGGAGGGGAGAAGGCAAAGCAATTGTGGTTATGTGACTTGAAGAAAGTCACACAGCTAATAAGTGTCAAATGTCTGAGGTGGGATTTGAACTCAACTCCTCCTGACTCCAGGACCAGTGCTCTATTCACTGTTCCACCTAGCTGCCCCCTTTTCTTAAGCTTTTTAAAAGCTTAACTGAAAAAAAAACATAATTTGAAAACATAACTTCATCTCGTGTCTGATGGGTTTTAGCATCTGTACTCTACCCTCTTCTCTTGTCATTCTCTATGTCTCTGAAAAATATATAGAGAAATACTGGAGTTGGTAGATTGTTGACCATGTACTCAGGAAGAAACAGATTCAAATACTCCCTTTAATTTGATGATAAGATTTATCAATATTGTTCAATTACTTGCAAATACTTGCATAATAGAATGAAAATACTAAATTACAAGCTTCTAAAACATCTTTAAGACAATTTGATAGTAGATAAGAAAATGCAACAGAAATATGTCTTTAATCTTATTCTTACATGTTTTCAATTTCTTCTAAATCTTTATATTTTGAAAGCTTTTCATTCAATATAGAGATTATGAAAATAGGAAATGAAAATATAGATCTAAACTTCAGTTTTGTAAGGTTTTATTGAACATTGTTTCCTGGAATTATATTTTAGTTCCATTATATTTCATGGATTCAATTCTTCAGCATATTTTATATGGTGTTGCTATTTCTAGCAAGGGGATTTGTCTTCTCTTAGCTAATAAAGGTAAATATAACTCCTTTTTCCTCCTAATTTTAGTCATGTGATTTTGGCTTTCTAGCTATCAGGTAGAAGCCAAATTTTTAAGACCAGTAGTGAATTGCTACATATTTTCTATGACTTCATTGCATTATCGGCATTGGTCAATATATTCAGGTTTTTTTTTTCCTTTTTGGAGGGCAATTGGGGTTATGTAATTTGTCCAAGGTCACACAGCTAGGTTTTTGTTTGTGTGTGTGTTAAGTGTCTGAGGCCGGATCCGAACTCAGGTCCTTCTGACTCCAGGGCCGACGCTCTATTCACTGCGCCACCTAGCCGCCCTTTATTCAGGTTTTTTTTTTATGTTAAACATAATATAATATCTGGGATGATGACATTTTAAACTGCTATCATGAAACCTGCTCCTCAAAAAATTATGCAAAACTGGTTCCATTCAACAAATACAAAGGCATATGAATCTTACCAGCTTCTACAGATACTCTGTGATATCTGCCTGTTCCAAAATTATCTGGGTGAATTTTTTGACCCATATAATTATGCCTTCTAAGAATGTTTATCAATCTTCTTGCTCATTTTTTTTCATAAGGAAATATTAATTTTATTATTGCTGCCTTAGGATGATGGTCCCTATATTTAGTTACTATTGTAGGACACCTTTACAAATTGGTTATGTTTCATTTCACCATTGTGAAAATATATATTAAGTATGTTATTGCTTAGTTGCTAATTGATTTAAATGTTCTTCCCATTCACCCTTGATTTCTAGTAATTCTCTTAATGTATTCAGCTACAGTCTTCTTTTTCATATCTTTATGAGTTATGCTTTTTACCTAGAGGAGACCAAGGAATTTGTAAATTTCACCTTCTTCCATTGGGTCAATATAATGTCCAGATTCCAGTTTAAGCTCTTTAATTTCTAATGTTCTTATTTAAAATTGAGGGCTTTTTTGTTTGTTTAATTATTATGCCAAAATGATATTTTGATATCATTGGAAAATGAATCCACAGGAAGAAATTGTTTAATTTTTTTATTTTTAATTTTTAAAATTTTTAAATTTAAATTTAAATTTTTTTTAAATTTTAATTTTTTAATTAATTTTTAATAATTTCCTCTTAGGAGAAACCGTGACGCATATGCCATGTACTATAAATGATAAGATGCTTTAAGTTATAAATCATAATAAATTATTCTAAAGAAATGGGATTAAAGGGACAGCTATGTGGCTCAGTGATAGAGCTGGCCCTGGAGTGAGAAGGACCTAAGTTCAAATCCGGCCTCAGAAACTTAACACAAAAACTAGCAGTGTGACCTTGGGCAAGTCACTTAACCCCAATTGCCCTGCAAAAAGCAAAAAAAAAAAAACATTAAGAGATGAATTTATATTAAGTTATTTTTGTTGTTGTTTGGTTATTTTCAGTTGTGGATAACTTTCCAAGACCCAATTTCAGATTTTCTTGGCAAAGATATTGGAATGGTTTGCCATTTCCTTCTCCAGCTCATTTTACAAATGAGGAAACTGAAATAAAGAGAATAAAGTGGCTTGCCCAGGGTCACAGACCTAGTAAGAGTCTAAGGTCAGATTTGCACTCAGAAGATAAGTGTTTCTGACTCCAAGCCTGACATGTTATCCATAGTCTGCCTCTCCCTCTCTCCCTCACTCGCTCATTCTCTCTTTCTCAATTTACAATATCCCCCTTTTTCCTTTGCATAAAAAGCAAAGAATTTAACCATGTATATATCAAAACTCTGTGATTCTTAGTGTATTCTGGCTTATTTTATGTTTCCAGTAAATAAATGAGAAAAAGGCTTGTTATAACTAAAAAGGTAGCTTGTTGAATAATTGCAAAATTGGTAGTAATTTGTTTTTTACACACCTGGAACTTTTATGCATGCTTTTTAATTTACTACTCATCTAATATCTTAATTTTCAAATGATTTTTCAGAGATTTATATGTTTTGGGGGGTAGAGTGCTGAACTGTGAATACTTTAATGAAATATATAAACATATAATTGATTAATTATGTGTTTGTTAGTATTCTTATCCTTTGGCAAAATATTTGTGATGCCATTTGTTAAGGAAAGGGAAAATCGAGATCACTTCTGAGGTTTTGTGGTGCTTTACTAAAAATTAATAAAACACTGAGAAGTATTTGAGTTTTAAATTATATATATATATATATATATATACATATATATATATATATATATACGCATACACACACACACACACATATATTATCCAAACCTACCTCCTTCTACTTTTTTAGTGAAGCTAGCATTTTCATGACCTCCCTGATGTAACTCTCCTGTCATTCTTTGTATTTATAGCACAGATTTTATGATT
This sequence comes from Gymnobelideus leadbeateri, assembly GCA_011680675.1. Taxonomy (NCBI): domain Eukaryota; kingdom Metazoa; phylum Chordata; class Mammalia; order Diprotodontia; family Petauridae; genus Gymnobelideus; species Gymnobelideus leadbeateri. The sequence goes on from WOXC01004141.1 coordinate 51,956, forward strand.
CATAGTTGATCTGACTTGTGTTTTTATTGTTTTGGATTTTGTATGACCATATAAGTGATCATAAATTTTCCACATCCTTGTTCTTACAGAGCTCTCTCTTGCTTCTGTTTTCTTTAATTTCCAGGTCTCTGTAATGAAATTTTTGTTTGATGTTGCATTATTTGTTTTGGGTTTTTTTTTTTTTTTGCGTGTGTGTGTTGCTTAGACATTTTGTATTGCCTTAACCTTTTAATTGCTGAGAAAAGACCAGTGATAAACTTTTGTTACTGCATTGCTTTCAACCTGTTTCTTTTTTCTTGTCTTTAATTATGAAGTATGATGTTTGAAATTTCGACTGTTTGAGTTATCTTGGTTCTGATATTATTTTCCAAATTCTTTTTATAATTTTTTAAAACTCTTCTAAGTTTCTTCTTCCACAGTTTGATTGATTGTCTTCCTTAGACAAATTTCTTGATAGCCCCACCAACTATGGCAGTGACTATCACATATACTTCCATGTGCTGATCCTGAATGATCATGTGGGACAATGCATTCATTCATGATGGCTATTGAAAATATCAGCTTTTAAAAACCTTATGTAATTTGTATAATTGGTCTGTTAGGTTCATTCTGTCAAACTTAAAAAGAACTTTCTGAAATTCCAGTCTAAGAGTAACTATTACCTTGTCAAAATATTTTTAGATATTTAGATATCAACTATTTGTTTTCAGGTATGATTATTAGAGTTTGTATTAATCTTTAGAAATCTAAGATTTCCAGTAACCTTGGTGTTTTATTTGTGCTTTTATTTTGTCTAATAGAGGCTTAAGCATAAAGCTTTATTTTTCTTTGTTTGCTTTCCCAAGGTTTTCTTGAACTGCTCTACTGGTTGACAATATGTTAATATCTTACTTAAACCTAATGGAACCACTGACCAAAAATCAAAACCAAAACCCTAAACAAAAAATTGCACAGTTTTTTTTTTTTTACCTCCCTCCCCCATAACTGGTGAGATATTTCTAATTTTGTTATAATACTGGAAAACAAAATATTTCTGTATTCAATCTATTTCATATGCACAGTTTTTTTGCTTATAATGAATGTGAATAAAATATATATGCATATGAAATAGAATAATATATGACTCTATATATTATATAATGCATATATAAATGTATATGATCTGCCCTCATGTGATTCATCTTTTTTGATGCTAAAACACTAAGGAGGACTGCCATTTTCTCTGCTTTCCTCTGTGTTAAGGTGTTTATTGCAGCATTATGTCCAAGAGTTCATGGTTCTTATCAGGCCTTCAGAGTTACCATACCAGGACACACAGCATACATGCTGTACATGACCCTGGCTGGGATTCCCTTACTGTGCCAATTTTTCCTCCACCATAACCAATGGGGTTTTCATCTTCCTTCCCCTCCTTTTCCCTCTTCTTCTCAGTGGTTGTACTTCTGTTCTTTAATGTAATTTAGCCTCCAAAAGATAGCATCAAAAAGGCATTAGGCAAAATTCTTTATTTTGCATGCTTAGATAAGTTTATTTCCTGCTATGAAATCAAGAACATGTCACCTAATGCTCTGAGGATAAAGAAAAATGAACATTTTCTTCTTGATCTTAAAAAAATTACCACAATTTCTTGATTTTTGTGATAAATACAGAAAAGTATAATTCAATCCTTCCTTCCTTTAATAAGTGCAAACTTTAATTAAGTGTGAAAGGAAAACTTAGGTTTTCAAGCTTCGGACTGTTGGAATAGTACCATTGCACAATTTGGAAGCTTTAATGTACAAAAAACAAATCCCCAGCCTTTCTGTCATGTCTCTCACTTCACTCACTTGCCACCAATATTTTCATCTCTTACCAATATTTTCTTCTCTAAAATGCAATGGAAAACCACCAAGTTCTTTTTTTTTTGTTTATTCTCCATTTATTCTTGGAAGTATAATAATTATCTTATGTGGAAAAAAATATTAGAAAGATTAGGTTAGTGTTGCATTTAGTTCAATGTAAACTTCTTACATTTTTTTTTTCACACAGTGTAACTATTTATGCTAACTTTCCTCTATTGGCAGTTTTCCTGTTTTGTGTAGTTTAAAAATACATTTTATAATATATTTTCACCAAACTCTACTAATAACCACATCATTTTAAAAAATAAATCCTTTATATATTTGTCCCCCAATTAGAAGGTGAGCTCCTTGAGAGTAAGCTCTAACCCTATTTGTATTCCCAGCATTTAGCACAGTGTTTGAAACACATAGCAAGCACGAAGTTATTTTTTCATTCATTTATTTTATTTATCCCTGCCTGAACTCAAAAAAGTTTGTAACTGCCTATTATTAATTAAGGTCCCCTGAGGAAGTATTTTACTTCAAAGTGTTCAAGTATCATGGAAAGACAAAGGACTGGCAATAAAGACTAATTAGAGGTCTATAATATTTCCTAAGGCACCATTATGAGTCATTGAAAGATCGGGTAGAGTACCAGGAAAGATTTTATTTTCCCTAATGGCTTTGAGAATTAACAGCATACTATTGCTGTTTTATACCAGATGTTGGCCTGGAGACTTGAAAATACCTTCTTATTCACTCTGAAATTCCTGTCTTATTTCACTTTATTTTATTTTGTACAAATTCCAGGTAAACAGACTCTCAATTGCTTGACTTCATGCACATGGGCTTCCCTCTATGCCTAGAATATAATCTCTCCATTTTTCTGCTTATGAAAATCATTGTCATTCTTCAAAGTTAAGTTCATATGACACCACATCCATGATACTTTCTTTGTTTTTCCCTCTCTCTCCAAGATGAAATTGATCTCTGCATCTCCCTCTTTTTGAATCATATTGTGTGTATTGTGTGTGTGTGTGTGTGTGTGTGTGTGTGTATTTTCCTTTTGTTCTCTTTCCATTCTCTTTTATCATGTCCTTGGCCAACTCATGTGAATTCTTTTGACATTAATATTTTTCAACACTACACATCTATTAAATGGGAGAGAATTATATTATGTGATCTCTATCTTGCCCCTATATTCAAAACTACAGAATATATTCTATGTAATTTAAATGTGAAATAAAATATGGCTTTTATTGACTATGTTTGCTGCTTTATATTGTGTTCTATACTTTAATCATATAAGTGATTAGATCGAAATATTAAAATTTTCCTTCAGATAACAGTGTGATTTTTTTTTTGAGGCCAGTACCTGGGATATTGGACTTTTCTATAAAATGTGTCATTTGGTTTTTAGACTTCCTACCTTATACAAAACATTATTGCTTCATTCTCCACAAAAAATATGTATTTCCTAGCACATTATGCTGACACATTGAAATGGAATGTTGGGCTTTTTGTTATTGTTGTTGTTGTTGTTTGTTTTCACTCCCGCTGGCCCAGACTTTACCTACCTGCACATGTTACAGAAGCAGAAATATAGTATTGATTTCACTGTCAATCAAATTCATCAGACAACAGTAGAGGCTAACAGAGAGAAGTGGAATAAATTCTCCTAGGAGGATGAAGAAGCTAGCTTATCCAATGGTACTTCAGAAAAGCCAGTAATTCTCTTGCCTATAAATGAACTCTTTTCTACTCATTATCCTTTCCAGTTTTCAAAATCATGCAAAAAAAGTGGTTTAATTTTCTTGAGGTAATAAAATAAATAAGGTAGCGAATGTTCTAAAGAAATCAAATTTACTATAGGGACACAATTTCAGGGGGAGCATCTGCTAAATGCTTTACAAAGTTATTTAGGAAGCATCTTTTGAACATTTTCAGAGCATGTTTTTGTTCATCTAGGATATATGTGCAGGTTTACTCATAAATATTTTTAAATTCTATTTCCTTTTCCAACATACTCCCCATTTAGTTTTAAATATCTCAGATAAAGTCACTGAGATCTTACCAAGAGCACACTTTAAGAGCCAGCTGCTACCATTTGGAAGAAAATGTGCATAAATACACATTTCAATGGATCTTTTCTTTTTAAGCTGCATAATGGTGATAGAACTTGTACCAGAATTAGTCTCCTACATAAGTGTAATTTGGGGTTCAATTATCAGCCTTAACTTCATCATTTAGAAACACATAAATTCTATTTCTGTAAGAACTTGAGAGAGGGCTAAATACTACTGCACAATTCTCAAATATGTTGGATTCTATATGACACATAACCACCCTGAGTCCAACTTTATGCATTGAGAGACTACAGAAGGGCACCAGACTAGACCACTAACATTGAAACAGGGAAATCTCCTGTTAAGGAAGCTTCCTTTACATCGAAGGTTGGTACCTTCTGAAAAACTTATAAACACAGAGTTGCCTGGAGAATCGGTGCCAGACTCCCCACTGAAGGCCAAACCAGATGAAAGTGTAAATGAGAAATGTTTAACAAAATAAATAAATAAAAATACAACATGGATAACGTTAATTTTCTGATTTTCTAAGTCAATTTGTGGGCCTCAGGAATCTATTTCTATTTAAGTTTGTTAACCTAGAGAACTAATAGAAAATGACTAACCCCGAATCAGTATGTTTTAGAAGTAGGACTTCAACCATCACTGAACTGATGAAACAAAATATTTTCTTTTTCAAAATTAATGTTGCTAAAGATAAATTTATAATTTGTAGTGGAGTATCCTTTGGTAGGCTTCTTAGTTTGAATGAACAGAAGAGAACAAGTGCAAAAAGGTCACAAACAAAAGTAGTTCTTTTGGTACTACCATATACATATATACACGAAGTATATGTATATTTGCGTGCATATGTATGTATATATTTATACATATGAATGAAATTTACACAGCATACATATATAGCAGAGATTGAAAGGTTTTTATACAAATCCTTTCCTTATTCTTCTTGGTATATTGAAATGTTTGTGATTGTTAGTGATTATTAAGTTCATAATAAAAGGAAATATTCATTTTAAAAACAACCCCAAAGAAGGGTCTTTAAATGGTGTTGTAAAATAAATAGCATAGGAGTGATGAGGGAAGGGTAATAGGTTCTACCAGGGACCCTGATCACTATCAGTGACCAGAAACCCTGCAATTCAGTCTGGAAAGAATTCACCAGGCTCAAGCAAACTTGGAAGCCAAGATTATAAAAGTTTATTGTTATGGTGTACAGCACAGCGAGCAAGAGTTCTTAGGGAACCTGCAAACTTACAGAAATCACAGGTATAGTTTCAAGGAGTCAAGACAGTAAATCAGGTGTCAATTATGCTAACTAGGTGAATAAGGTGGGATTAGGGAGGAGTTAAGGGGTGATGGGTGCTTAAAGGAACATGTACTTTTAATTAATTAATTAATTAATTAATTAATCTAATTAATTAATTGATTATTAATTTAATTAATTTATTAATTTAATTAATTTAACTGCACAGGGGTATTGCCCATAATTCACTGGTGTATAGCCCAAGGGGGGGGGGCGCTACCTAGAGGTGTGGTTTTAGGCCTGAAACATCACTAACTCAGCCATTGGTCAGGGCCAACTGAGGAATGCCTAGTCTGCCACCCATCAATGTTAAGCTTGACAGGATGGATGTTGGGAACCAAGGCTAACAGAGACTCAGTATGGGTATAATTGGCTAAGGAGTTAACCTGTAGATAGGGCATTAAAGGATTCATGGTGCTGCTGGCCACTCTACTAGGGGAGATAACATTTGCCTAAGCTAAAATGTTTATAGATAGTTTAGTGAAGGATTCATAGGTAGCTTGTTATTGTTCCAAGCAGAGATAAACTGTTCATGAGTTGTTGTGGGCAAAGTGCCGGCAGGAGGAAGGAGCAGAGTTAATGCTCTGAGACTGTGTAGTGGCAAGCACCTCAATATCCCCAGGGTGGCTGCCAACACAGGTTCTTAGATCTGCTTTTGTAAAGGAAAGCAACTCAAAATGGGTTAACAAGCTTACTTTAATCAAGCAAACATAAAAAGCTCAGCACCCCAAACTTCAGAGTATACAGACAGAAGTTACAAGACATAGAAACAGATCAAGCAGACAGGCTTCCAAACTGCCCAACCATTACAACAATACCAAATCACAGTTACCAGAGAGGGAAGCATCAACATCTGGGTTTTCAAAGCCAGGGGGCTTTCAACAACTTTCCAGAGTCTCATCTGGTCAAATCGCACACTTCTCAAAGTGAGCCCCAAAGCAAAGCCTCCCATCAGGGTTTATATAGCCTTCTCCTGGCTCAGAGAATGTAACCACCCTCTTGACCCACTGTCCAATCACACAGCATCAAGGTGTGGTCATTCCTGAAAACCAGGCTTCATACCACAGACTCCATGTGATCACATTCAGCCTATTAGGGGGCAGAGTATATTTTCAAATTAAAGAAGGTTCTCAGAGTCACTTAAGCCAATCAAAGGGCCTAGGGGCAGGGAAGATCTTTAAATCTGCATTTCCATTACACTAAGGAAGCTGAGAAGACCCCAGTGATTGGGACAAAGATCCCCCATCTGGTAGCAGGGACCTACTGTGGCAAAAAGCTCAAATGTCAAGTAATTGAGAGGCAACATGAGTAAACAAGGGAAGCAAGGCAAGCACAGTGGTCTGACTCTGGATTCCTGTTTTGGGGACAAAAAGGATCAGGGCATGGAAAAGGAAGAAGACAGTGGAGTCAGAACTCCTGCACCAGAAGCTTCCAAGGAAAGAGTAAGCTGCTTATAAGCCATAGAGGAGCTTAAGAAGGATTTTGAAAACCAAATAAGAGAAGTGGAGGAAAAATTGGGAAGAGAAATGAGAAGGATGCAAGAAAATTATGAAAGGAGAGTCAACAGCCTGACTGAAAAAAATAACACCTTAAAAAATACTAACTCATGGGGCAAAAGAGTCTCAAAAAGCCAATGAGGAAAAGAATGACTTAAAAAGCCAAATTTGGCAGATGGAAAAAGAATCTCAAAAGCTCACTGAAGAGAATCATTCCTTCATAATTTGATTAGAACAAATGGAAGGTAGTGACTTCATGAGAAATGAAATACTATTAAACAAATCCAAAGAAATGAAAAAATAGAAGGCAGTGTGAAATATCTCATTGGGGAAACCACTGACCTGGAAAATTGATCCAGGAGAGACAATTTAAAATTATTGAACTACCTGAAAGCAATGATCAAAAAAGAATCTAGAAATCATTCTCCAAGAAATTCTCAAGGAAAATTGCCCTGATGTTTTAGAAGCAGAGAGCAAAATAGACGTTGAAAGAATCTACAGATCACTTCCTGAAAAAGATCCCCAGAAGAAAATTCCTAGGAATATTTTAGCCAGGTTTCTTAGTTCCCAGACCAATGAGAAAATATTACAAGCAGCCAGGAATAAATAATTTCAATATTGTGGAAACGCAATCAGGATAGCACAGGATCTAGCAGCTTCCACATTGAGGGATCGAAGGGCTTAGTATATTATATTCCGGAGGTCAAAGGAGCTAGGACTAAAATCAAGAATCACCTACCCAGCAAAACTGAGTAAAATGCTTCAGGGGAAAATATGGTCATTCAATGAAACAGAGGATTTTCAAGCATTCTTGATGAAAAAACCAGAGCTGAACAGAAATTTTGACTTTCAAATATAAGAAGCAAAAGAAGCATGAGAAGGTAAACAGGAAAAAGAAATCATAAGGAACTAATTGAAGTTGAACTATTTATATTTCTAAATGGAAAAATGATAATTGTAACTAGTAAGACTTTTCTCAATATGAGGGTAGTTGAAGGAAATGTATGTGTATAGGAAGGTGTATGTATATATAAATATATATGTGAGTGTGGGCACATGCATGTTCATGTATACATAGACAGAGGCACAGGATGAGTTTAATGTGAAGGGATGATATCTAAAAAATAAAATTAAGATGTGAGAGAGGAATTTATTGGGAGAAGGAGAAAGGAGGAGATAGATTAGGATAAATTATCTCACATAAAAGAGGCAAGAGAAAACTGTTACAATGGAGGGGAAGAACAGGAAATGAAAGGGAATGGAACAAACTTATTCTCATTGAATTTGGCTTAAGGAGGGAATAACATACACACTCAATTGGGTGTCTTACCCTATAAGAAAATAGGGGTGTAGGGGATAAAAGGGAGGATGATAGAAGGGAGGGCAGATTGGGGGAGAGGGTAGTAAGAAGCAAACATTTTTGAAAAGGGATAGGGTCAAAAGAGAAAATGGAATAAGTGGGGGTCAGAATAGGATGGAAGAAAATATAGTTGGTCTTTTACAATATGACCACTATGGACGTGATTTGGGTAACAGCACATGCGCAACCTATATCGAATTTCTTGTTTTCCCAGTGGGGGTGGGTGAGGAGGGAGGAAGGGAAAAAATCTGGAACTCAAATTTTTAAAACCAAATAATTTTTTTAAATTGTTTTTTACATGCAACTGGGACATATGATGTATAGGCACTGGGTTATAAAGGTCTGTCTTGCCCTGCTAGAAAGTTAGCAGGTATTTTTTTTTAATAAAAGAATATTAAAAAAAAAGAAATGCAAGAAATGCATAGAAATATAACTGTCTATATAATGTCAGATAGTCAAATAAAAATGGAAACTAAAGTCAATTCCCTTAATGAATATAATAATATTAATACTTGGTGCTCTGTAAATGAGTTACAAAGGCAGCTAGATTGGTCAGTGGGTAAATGTTGAGTCTGGAATTAGGAGACCTGGTTAAAATCCTCTTAGACATTTATTAGTTGTGTGTCTCTGGACAAATCTCTTAACCTTTTTTTTTCTTCTTTAATTCACTGAATAAGAAAATGGCAAATCTCTCTAGTATCTTTGCCAAGAAAATCCTTTGGACAGTACAGGTGTGCAATGGTCTACAGGGTCATAAAGATGTAAATCAGTAAAAGACAATAAATAGAACCTTATCAGCTTAAAAAAGAAAATTTAATTAATTCATTTCCACTTGGCACCTTGAAGAATTGAAGAAATAATCTTTTTTTTTTTTTGAGGGCAACTGGGATTAAGTAACTTGCCCAAGATCACACGGGTAGGTTTTTTTTTTGTTTGTTTGTTTGTTTGTGTGTGTTAAGTGTCTGAGGCCGGATCCGAACTCAGGTCGTTCTGACTCCAGGGCCGATGCTCTACTCACTTCACCACCTAGCAGCTCCCCACTGCGCCACCTAGCCGCCCCCAAGAAATAATCTTATAAAGCATAATTTCAATAAATAAAATCTGTAAGTACAAATTAGTTAAGTAATAAATGAATCTTAAAGATTTTTACAAGAATAATGACTGACATAATATGTATTCATTTTGAATTGAAAACTAGGTTCATATAATCACAGAATTAAATAGCAGGTCACCTTGCATATTCTTTTGCCATTAATGACTTCTTACCTGCCTTATCAACTTCAATATATATTTCTAGTGAAATTGATTCCAAACCTTTCTTAAAATAACCTTGTATTATTCTCTTTTCTTATGTAGCCATTAAATTGACCTATCATTCATGTTTCATAAGGTTACATATTAAATATTAGTTACAAAGCCCATCATATTTTTCTATTACACAAGATGAAAGGAAGGTTATTGTAATACATTATTTAATTAAACTTGGTAACACTTATAATCAATGACAATGACTTAATAATTTTTCAAAACTCCATTCTGGAAAAGTTAGAAAAATGAAATGTGTGAGTATATATGAGTTTTCTGGAGAGGAAATAAAATGCATAAATAGTAAAGGACTAAGGACTTCCTTATTATTTCTAATTTGACTTTATGAGAAGTGCCTCTTAATTTTCAATCAATTCTCAATAAGATGTAGGATGAAAAATTTCTTTTGGAGATATCTTTTCAGATTGGCATCTCAGTCACTTTTCTGTTATCCCTGTGGTAATAGATTTTCTGATTTAGCACTAAAATTTTTCAGAAGTAATTATTAAAATAGATGGCATTAAGATCTTTTTTCTTCATTGTAAAACTTTTATGTTAAATAAGAATTGTCTAAGTTGTCAAGGGGTTTTACCAATTTGTGTCAATCACATAAGTTCATAATTAAACACAACTCTATTTTTGGAGAATGATATAAAATGTGCAGTTTCCTTCAAAATGAATCAGGGAAAATAGGTCTAAATGATATTTCCTCTGTGAATATTTTGTATCCTTGAATAGTTCTTTTGCTTATCCACATATATATAACATATCTCAAAATTTTGCATATCATTCATAATTTCTCAATCCTCAATTATGGTAGCAGATCAAAAGTAAAATTATATTCAAAGATTGTATAGCTATTTCAATTACTTACATTACCCCCAAACTATGGCCATATGCCCTGAAGGCAAAAGTAAAGAGAAATCTGAAGTAAATGAACAGAAAAAGATATAGCCATCTGGGAGAGAGATGAAAAGGATATAGATAAGAGAGAAAAGAAAGAGAAGAAAATAAATATAGGTCAAAAAGAAAGAGCAATGGAGAAACTAATTACCATCAATAGTATAGAACAGGTGGAGATAGCAGAGTAAAGGCAGGAGGGACTCACCTGGGTTATCCCAATTCCCCTCCAAACAGCTTTAAAATAACACCTCAAAATGAATCCTGGAATGACAGAGCCAACAAAAAGATGAGGTGAAATAATTTTCCAACCCAAGAAATTTTAGAAGGTTGACAGGAAAGGTCTGACTTAAAATAATGATAGGTGAACAAATTCTAGGGCAAGCCATGCCTGAGCAAGTTACTAGCAGGACTTGAAACATCTAAATCAGCAACCACTTCTGTAGCTCTTAGCCTACAGATGGCAAAATGGTTGGACAATCAGTCGGAAAGTGATTCCATTCTTTGCTGGCACTGGGTGCAGGCATCTGTTGCATTGCCCACATGGGATGCAGGTCATAAAGCAGGGCTGCAGTATGAGGGTGAATAAGAGCATTAGCCCACTACAGTATGGGGCTACAGGGGAATAGGGTTCATGGTTACAGGTCCAGGGTGGAAAAGAGTGTTTGTGATCATTTACAAACCAGAACACAGGCCAAGAAAGCAGTAACCACACCTCTCCTTAGATCATACAAACTAGAAAGAAATGTAAACTTACAGAACTGCATATCCAGCTTTGAAAGCAGCAGCACAAAAACAAACAACAACAAAAAAAACTTAACTTGGGATGGTGACCTCTTCAACACAGGAGAAGAGACCAACTTTAACATCAATTTAAAAGTCAAGAAATAGGCTGAGGAAATGAGTAAACAACAAAATCAGCAACAACAAAAACAAAAAGAACCTGACCCTAGAAAGTTATTATGGTGACAGGGAAGATTAAATCATAAACTCAGAAGTAGACAACAAAGTAAAAACAGCTATATCCAAAGCATCAAAAAAACAATGGAAATTGTACCCAAAAGCATTTTTGGGATTTTAAAAGTCAAATAAATTAGGTAGAGGGAAAATTGGGAAAAGAAATGAATGATGCAAGAAAATAATGAGAAAAGAGTAAAGAGCTTGGTAAAAGACAAAAATACTTGAAAAATAACACCTTAAAAATAGACCAAATGCTAAAAGAGGCACAAAAATCCACTTAACAGAAGAAAGAGAGATACACTTGGAGGAGGTAAAAGGGAGAGATAGAATGGGGTAAATTAGCTCACATAAAAGAAGCACAAAAGAACTACAACGGTGGAGAAAATATGTCTGGGAGTGGCATAAAATGATTGAACCTTGTAATTCATTCAAAGAGGGAATAACATACACATTCAGTTGGTAAAGAAACCTATCATACCCTACAAGTAAGTAGGAGGAAAAGGGAATAATAAGAGAAGGGGGTACTGATAATAGGAAGGACAGATTAGGGAAGGCTGTAGTCAGAAGCAAAACACTTTTGAGGAGGGACATGGCCAAAGGAGAAAAACAGAAGGATAAATGGAGGAAAATAAGATGGAGAGAAATATAGATTTAGTAATAATAACTGTGAGAAAAAAGTGGAGTAAATTTCTCTGACAGATACCTTATTTCTCAAATATATAGAGAACTGTGTCAAACTGATAAGAAGACAAATCATTCCTGAATGGATAAGCAGTTAAAAGAAATAAAGTTTCCAGATGAAGAAATGAAGGCTATATACGGTCATATATATATATATATATATATATATATATATATATATATATATATATATATATATATATATATATTATTTTTGCTTTTGTTTGGAGGGCAATTGAGGTTAAGTGACTTGCCCAAAGTCACATGACTAGTAAGTGTGTCAAGTGTCTGAGGCCAGATTTGAAATCAGGTCCTCCTGTCTCCAGGGCAGGTACTCTATTCATGTCATATAAAAATTTGCTAAATTACTATTGATTAGAGAAATGCACATTAAAACAACTTTTAGGTACCACCTTAGACCTATTCTATTGCTAATATGACAGAAAAGGAAAATGACAGATGTTAGGATAGATCTGTAAAAATAGAGACTCTAAAGCATGTTTGTGGAGTTGTGAACAGATTCAAACATTCTGGAGAGCTATTTGGAAGTATGCCTAAAGGACTTTAAAATCATGTATACCCTTTGATTTGGCAATACCACTAGTAGGTCTGTATCTCCAAAAGAGTAACCAAAACAAATAAATAAAGAAGGGAAAAGCATCTATATGTACAAAAATATTTAAAGCCACACTTTTTGTGACCAAGAACTGGAAATTGAGGGGATTCTTTTCAATTGGAGAATGACTAAACAAGTTACAATTTATGATTTTGATGGAATACTATTGTCCTCTAAGAAATGATGAGCAAGATGCTTTAGGGATGAAAAAAATCAACTTGCAAAGACTTACATGAACAGATGCAAAGTGAAGTGAACAGAACCAGAACAATGTACATAGTAATAGCAATTTTGTACAATGATCAACTATGAATGACTTAGCTATTCTCAAAAATTCAGTGATCCAAGACAATTCTGAAGGACTTATGATGAATGTTTTCCACACTCCAGAGAAGAACTAGTGGAATCTGAATGCATATTGCAGCATACTTTTTTTGACCTTTCTTTTTTGGTTCGTGTTTTCTTGTACAATGTATCTAATTGGGAGAATTTTTTTTTTGCATGATTACTTATGTATAATCTATATCAAATTACTTGCCTTCTCAATGTGGAGAGATGGAGAGAATTTGGAACTAAATTTTTTAAAATAAATGTTAAAAATTACTTGGAGAAAAAAATAAAATATTTAAAATTTTAAAAATACAATCAATAGTGTATATCTTATAAGCTAATTATAGTTATTGTAGTTATTTTATGTATAATTTTACTGGTAGTATAGACTATCTAAGATAGTTCCTTAGACTCAATTAGTGTTTCTGTTCATGATTCCGATAAACTAAGAGGCCTAAGTTATTTAAGGAATAATAGGGAATGTTGTCAAGTTTTAATCAAAAACTTCTAGTGGATGTTTGCCATTGTGTAGAAAGTTATGTACTCATTTACATTTTTCTTTTACATAAAAAGATAAAATGGAATTTAATTAACTCATGTTCACTATGATGTCTGCTTGGAGGAGAAAGGATTTCAGTGATAAATTCCAAACTGTTACCTAAAAAAAATAATAATAATTACTGATTCAAGGAAGTATTTCCACCAGATAGTGATGGCATGGTAAAGTTGTCTAAGAGTAAAAATTACATCTATGATTGGGATGATAATGAAATTTGAAGATCTTTCATGCCCCTTGAACTTGCTGACATAGCAGGAAGGGGTGGGGCAGGAAGGAGCCAGCAAGGTGACTAGAAGCCTGTGGTGGCAGCAAGAACTTCTCCTGGGAACCAGGCAGAACTTCTGCTGGGGACTTCTGGGGATGGGTACTTTGGGGGGCTGGTGCTGCTGGGAGTGAGCTGTGTGGTGGCTGAGCAATTACCATGAGTGAGGAGAGGAGGATCTTTGCATGAGGGAGCTTGTTTTGTTTTGAAGGCTTGAGAATGTGGGTGTTTACGGCAATAGCTATGTGTGCCAACTCCATGGCTACTATGATGGCTTTGACTTTCTGGTTTTGGGACTCAGCTTTCTGGTATTTGAATATATTTTCTGGCTATGTCCCCCATGTAGAGAGCCTGTTACTTTTTCTTGTTTTTTTTTTGTTTGTTTGTTTGTTTTGTTTTGCTTTGTTTTGTTTTGTTTTTTGTTTGTTTTTTTGCAGGGGGAAGGTAAGGTGATTGGGGTTAAGCTACTTCCCCAAGGTCACATGGCTAGTTCTGTGTTAAGTGCGTGAGGCCAGATGTGACTTCAGTTCCTCTGACTCCAGGGCTGGTGATCTATTCACTGTGCCACCTAGCCAACCCCGGAGCCTGTTACATTTTGTGATTAATAACTATACCGGTGTATTTATACTCACTGTAAACATTGTGAATATTGTATTGTTGTTACAATGATGTACCAGGATAATCAAAACTTCAACTTACAAGCCTACTTTTAATACTTGTCACACAGATAGCTAACATTAGGACAAATATAGACCAAATATAGACCTATTTTTGGAATGGGTCTATATTTGGAATCATAAAAATGTGGGTTCAAATTGGACCTTAGATAGCTACTGTTGTGTCATCTTAGTCTAGTTATTTAATCTCCATTGCCTCACTTTTCCTCCCATATAAACTGAAAGTTACAAACCCTCTTTTTTTCTTATAGTGCTCCTTTTATCCCTAATCTGTGATTACATTCCTCATATTTCCATAGCTCCTTCTTTACTTCCTTTATTACTTTGTTATATTCTAAAGTGAAGACAGTGTTAGACATTATCTCACAAAAGGTTGGTGTCCAGGATGTTATTCAGACTCCAAGGACTGCTTCTTATCTGACTTGGTCATCAAAGCATTCCAAATCAACCTTGTACAGTAAGGAAATGGTAAAAGAGCCACTTTTGAATAGTTCTTGAGGCCCTGTAATTTTACCTCAAACCTATGCTCATTTAAAAAAACAGTAAAAAAAAAAAAGCTTAAAAGTGCCTGCACAGTTTGGGCAAAACAGAATTAAAACAGAAATGAAAAATTTGTTGGAGAAAGTACATCTCAACTTGGCTGCATTATTTGAGATTACTCTACTTTTATATATTTGTGATACTAAAATTTCTATTTGTTTCATATTCTTTTCCTTAGATAATGTTACTCTCCAGTGATTCCATATATATTACTCTTTACTCTTAAACCATAACTTAGAGAAACTTTAGCAACATATAGTATCACGTAATCCTTATTTTAAAGAAATTCTTATAGTCTGCCTTTATCTCTCTTAATGTTCAGTAAATTACAGACCCGTTTTTTCTGTCCTCACTGTAATAGTCTCCACTGTCCCTCATAATGTTCATAAATTGGAAGTCTGTTACCATGTTTTATTCCAACTTTTTTGTTCTTTCTACAATAATAAATGTTATTATCCTCTTTCCCCCCATCACCAGTACACCAAACTTCTTCAAATCATCCATACCATCATTTTATTTTATAGGAACACACATGTACACAAACACACACACACATCCTTATAATAAAGATTTGACTCAACTTTAGTCCTTTATGAGAAACATTTTAGTTCTTACATGATGAGTAGCATCTTAGAGCTCTGTGTTTCTGTCTCTCTCATCCAATCTGTAGATTTATTACTGAAACTTATACTTTTCTTTGTCTTTGAAGATACAACACAAGTGTTCTCAGGAAATCTGTTACTTATTACTAAGGCTCCTTGAGCATTTCTTGATGTATTTCTATTTTTATATTTTTTTACCACAATTGTGGGTTTTTTTAATTGATCGATGTATTTTAGGAAAAATAAACCTACCTTTTCACTAATAAAATGAAAAACAGAGCAGTAAGCTAGCAAAGCTAAATATAGAGAGCTAGTTGACACAGAATTACTTATTTTTTAATGACTTCCTACAAGAAAGTTTATTATAACAAATTATTTGAAATGTCAGGTCTTTGATGCTGTCATTGTCATTTTCCCTGAGTGTGGTCAATGTGAAACCTCATTTATTATGTGTAATCGATAAATACCATGTTTGTTCTGATTTTATGTGCTTGTCAGGTTCAGTGAGTCTTAATAGTTTTTTAGTGTTTATAATCATTAAGCTTTTAAATAATTTAGCTCATAGGAATGGAATAACCTAAATGATCCAAATTAAATTTAATTAAAGCTCATCTGCAGTATCACATTTTGGGAAAGATTAAATGTTCTCCCTCCAACTCCACCCCCACCCTGAGACTGCTTAAACTGTAAAAGCTTTGAATGAGTTATAGCAAGCAATAATGAATAACTATCAGATCTGCATGATCCACACTACTCTGCCAAATACATTCTGACCACAGGAAGCCTCTTAGATACAATGTGGGGATGGGAGGAAATCAAAGGAGGAACTCAAAATATTTGGATTAAGGACCACAAGAAAAGTTGGGGTTGGAGGGAGGTGTTCCCACAATAAGTCCCATGTTTCATTACTTCTTGGCTATTGCCTTTGGTAATTCTACGTCTGTGATTCATATTAAATAGCCCTTTTCATACAAATGACTCATTTTCTTTTTCAAAACCAATATTACCACTAATCATAAGACATTCACCAAAACCTAGCCGTGTGACCTTGGGCAAGTTACTTAACCCCAACTGCCCTCCAAAAAGCAAAAAAAAAAAGTCATTCACCTCCTTAAGGTGCTTTACAAATATATATCATTTTTAAACAAAATATAAGAGGTGAGTAGATTAATGAAAAAGTATTGTTAATTGTTTATTTGCCAAGCACTCTACTAAGGGCTTAGGATGCAAATGCAAAATAGCCTGCCTTTCTCAATTAGCTTACTTTTTGATGGAGAACATTCATATTCTCTCTCTGTCTCTCTCTTTGTCTCTATCTCTGTCTCTTTCTGTGCCTCTGTCTCTGTCTATCTCTGTCTCGCTCTGTCTATATGTATGTTGGTGTACACACACATGCAGACAGACATGCACACACAGTTCAGGTGGGGCACTCTGGTTTAAAAAAATTACAAGGAAAGTAAATAGGGCCACAGAAAATTAGGTTGACACACTCCATTCAGGGTAGGTATCATAATGGTTATTGCGGCTCTGGATGAGATGACTGAATTAATACTAAATACATTCTACACAGACAAAAATGAAAAGCTAAGACTAAAACAAATCAATAATTTAAAAGACAAACACTGCATTATGACTCAAGAACAAACATAGACAAAGACAAATTATGGAAATGATTTTTTCCCTTTTTGTTTCTACACATAATTCATGATATTCAAGGCATAATCTTAAAAGGACCACAAGATCAGTTATGATTTATTTTCTTCTCTAAGTATATGGTTGAGGGAATAAACAGTAATAACATATTGTGGTATTCTTACATATCATCAATATGGGAAATCAGGAGCACTGAGATAAAGATAATGCAAGGGGTTCAAAATAACCTTCACTGATTAACCACTTGTGAATCCTTAATTCACATGTAGCCAGTGTACCATAGATCACTGGGTACTTATATTAATGTATATAATATATACATATATGATATATGTCTATATAATGTCTATATATAATATAGACATATGTAACACACATACATGTGTGTATATGCATGTTGTTGTTTGTCCTTCATTTTTGAAGCAGATCAGTGACAGAAGGAAGTGATGTCTTAACTTGTATGTGAATTAGATTAAAGAGAAGCAGAGTTGCACAGTCACCATCCTCACTCTCTCATCCAGAGTCAGTGAAGTCCAGTGGCAAGACAAAATTCAGCATGACTAGAGATGATCCAGGATGCAATGGATGATCATGGCTTTTTCAGTGCCTGACCAATTTCTAAGGATTCTACAGTGCCTTCTTCAGCCATCTTAATCCATTGGAATAAATTGTTCCAATTGTCATTCCATTCTACCAGAGGAAGTCTTTGTATGCTTGGGGTAGACAATCCCCTAATACACCAATGGGTTTGAGACTTATTGGTTAAGTTTGTCTGCTTTTACTGGGGTATGGTCACTGAAATGCTACAGTTTCTTGTTGCCACAGTTGAGACTTGGGTGAAAAGTGGAAACCAAATTTTGAAGAGCAGTTGTGAAAAGGACTTGGCAAGTCCTCACACCAGAGGTGCTAGTCCTCCCTGAATATCACATATAAATAATTTGGACTGCAAACTTTTAGGCAAGAGGGAATGTAACTATTTTTTGTATATTTTATCTTCTAAAGCCCTTCATAATTTTACTCCTTTATACCTTTCCATTCATCTTCTAGCTTATTTTTTTCCACATACTCTATGATTTTACCACTCTGGCTTCCTTGTTGTCTCTAGAACATTCCATCTCTTTACTACGCATTTTCACTGATCGTCGCCCATGGCCAAAATGCTCTCCCTACTTGTCATTGTTGGGGCGGCTAGGTGGCACAGTGAATAGAACACTGGCCCTGGAGTCAGGAGGATCTGTGTTCAAATCCTGCCTCAGACACTTAACACACAAAACTAGCCATGTGACCTTGTACAAGTCACTTAACCCCAATTGCCCTCCAAAAAGCAAAAAAAAAAAAAAAAAAAAAAAAGTATTCTTCTCCTACTTATCATTGTCCCAGGTAAAATCCCCCCTTCTTCAAAAACATTTTTGTCCCACTTTTTTCTGCTTGTATCTTCCCTCGGAAATTATCACCAGTTTTATACATTCACACATATGCATGTGTGTGAGCACGTGTGTGCACATGTATGTCTTTTCTATACATTGATATTTGTATGTCGACTATCTCATTAGGTTGTAAATTCCTTGAAGACATTGACTGTTTTTGTTTCTCTTTCTATCCTCAGAGCTTAGCACAATGCCAATAACACAGTACATACTTAATAAATGTTTGTTGAATTTGCTTGACTCGTAATAGTACTTAGGATTTGGGAAGTTAAAGAAAAAAAAACAACTACAATAATAAGACCTTCTACAATGAGAAAACTTAAATGTTGCTAATATTAATGTGTGATTTTTGTCCAGTAGCCTAAGGAACTTGCACATTACTAAGGAGTCAAACACTATCCATGTTTCCATTATTATTATCAATGAAACCATAAAATGAAACTAAAAGGAATGATCACTCACGCATTCTTCTCAAAGAGGAGCTTATAGAATTATTATTCCTGTTTCCAAAGGCAACAAGAAGTATTTCATGGGACATTCTGTTGTCCTCACTAAAATACTCAAAACGAGCTCAATTAA
This sequence comes from Gymnobelideus leadbeateri, assembly GCA_011680675.1. Classification (NCBI taxonomy): domain Eukaryota; kingdom Metazoa; phylum Chordata; class Mammalia; order Diprotodontia; family Petauridae; genus Gymnobelideus; species Gymnobelideus leadbeateri. Next base: position 71,110 of record WOXC01004141.1, read on the forward strand.
TTTGCTAACAACATAGAAAGGGGGAGAAAAAGAAACATTGACTCAAATGAGAATTAGAGACAATGGAGTTCAAATTATACTTCTGACTACCAGTATGATTTAGGAAAGCAAGTAAAATTCTCTGAGCCCTAATTTACTCACCTTGAAAATGAAAGGGTCAGATAAGATGTACTATCAGTTCACTTCCAGCTTTATACCTAAGATCCTATGAAATATTGCAAATGTGGAAGATATAGAGGAGTTTTATGAAAAGCTTATCTCTGAACATGGTCAGAAAGTAGAGAGAAAACTAAATTGAAAAAAAAAGTTTAGGGATAAAGAAACGAAAGAAGGCATATTCTTTTTTTTTTTTTTGCTTATTTTTGGAGTGCAATTGGGATTAAATGACTTGCCCAAGGTCACACAGCTAGTTTGTGTGTTAAGTATCTGAGGCCGGATTTGAACTCAGGTCCTCCTGACTCCAGGGCCAGTGCTCTATTCACTGTGCCACCTAGCCGCCCTGAGAAGTCATATACTTAATGAGAAATTTTTAAAAGTGTATTTAAAAAGTATATTTATAGAAGATAAATTTCCTTTTAGAAGAAAATTGGAAAACTCTACATATGGGCCTTGTCTTAATCACACAAATTGATACTGACTGGCTGAGTAGAGAGGAATCACTTTGATGGGTTAGATAAAAGTTCACTGGGTCTAGATTAAAAGGAGTTGGATTCAAGTCCTAGTTTAAATATTTATTTTTTGTCTTTGTGCCATAATTTTCTTTTTTTTAAACAAATGCTTTATTAACTTCAGTTTTACATCATTCATTTCCGCCAGATTTTGAGTTACAATCATTTTCCCCCTGTTATTCACTTACCCCAACCTCCCAGAATAGCAGTCCCACAAGGTATCGCTTCCTCCAATCTGCTCTCTTCCATACCTTCTCCCATACCCCCTTCGACTTTTCCATTAGAGGAAGGTGAGTCTTTGTGTCCCAATGCCTGCACATCTTATCTCCCAATTATAAGCAAAAGAGTATTAATAATAGTATTTATATATATATTATATATATATTTGAAACATTTAATGTTTAGACCTCGAATTTCAGATCTATTTCCTTCCTCTCTTGTCACCCATTCCCTCTGGGGAGATAAGTAATTCAGTATATGTTGGACATGTCTAGCTATGCAAAACATTATCATAGTAGATATATTGTACAAGGCTGCTTATAATTCCCTCCCACCCCCCACCTGGTCCATTCCCTACTTGATCCTGTCCCTCTTCTATAGTGGGTACTTCCAACCTCCCCTCCCCCCAAGGATGCCCTCCCATCCATCATCCCTCCTCTCACCCCCTTCCCCCTATTCTGCTGCAGGTTGAGATATCCCATTTAGTATGTATGTCATTCTCTCCCTGAACCAAATTCAATGAGAATGTGGTTTTGCCTTTTTACCTTCCTATTCTTCCCCTCCCTTGCAACCATTTCCCCTTGCTTCTTCTACATGGGATAGTTTACCCTACCCTGTCTCTCCCCATCTCCTCTTGCCACTTTCCTCTCTCACCTCATAAGTTCATCCCTTGAGTATTCTCCCTTCCCAACAAATTCAACCTATGCCCTATATCCATATATAACTATAACCATATACATACATATTCACATATGTATTCATATGACCACTCACCCTTCTTCCATTGTTTTCATAGTGAGAAAGATATCATCAGTCACAGTTATTGCTTTTCGATATAGGAATGTAAATAGTTCAACTTTGATAAGTTCCTTTTGATTTCTTTTCCCTGATTACCTTATCAGGCATCTCTGCCTTCTTGTGTCTGGATGTCAAATTTTCTATTCAATTCTGGTTTTTTTCCTCAAGAATGCTTGAAAGTCCTCAATTCCACTGAATGACCATATTTTCCCCTGAAACAAAATACTCAGGTTTGCTGGGTAGGTGAGCCTTGGGTTCATTCCCAGTTCTTTTGCTCGCCTGGGCTCGGCTCCCCGCGCTCTGCGCGCTTTGTGCTCCCGGCTCCCAGAGTGCTGTGCTGGTCCTTCCTGCAGGGCTGCTAGGCTGTCCTCAGCGGGAGGTTGGCTTCTCTGTGTCGTCCTGTGGATGATGGGGCTCCAGAAGTTGTTCAGAGTCCCCTTTTACATAGTTTGGGGGGAATCTGGGGGCAGAGTGGCTTGGATGAGCTCTTTCTACTCCGCCATCTTGGCTCTGCCCCCCCTAATTTTCTAATATCTATAATTCAGAGGTCAAATTAGTTGATTTCTGAGGTGTTTTCCAGTTCTCAGTCCTATGAACAACAGCATTAGTTTAGTTAACGATATAGGAATAATTTCAAAATGAATAGCCTGTATAGTCAGATTGCTGAGTAGTTAAAGCAGAGGTCCAAATAAGCATCAAATTAGAAGAATTCAAATTCTTCTAATAAGGAATTAGAAGATATTGTGCAATTGTAGCAGCTCCAATCTGACCTGTAACACAAGCTGTCAACTCTGAAAAATGGGAAATGGACAACAGAAAAGAAGCATTGTGTCTATTTCATAGAAAACTCCATCTAGTACAAAAGTAATTACCACAGTGAGGAGACCAAAAGAGCCAGAATGAAAGTTAAGGGAAATATTTCAATTTGCAGCATTGCCTTAAAAAGAGTAAACAGGCATTGGTAAAAAAAGGAAAAGCAGAGATTTTGGCAAGAGATCCAGCTGAGCCAATTAACCCAAAGACATTATAAATGAGACCAAAAAGAAGACAGCAGAAGATGGGACAGATATGCCAATATTTCTTTACTGATTTAGTTTCATACAGGTTTAGTAGCACCAGTAATTTACATTCTACTACATAGGCACATCATCTATTACATGAGAAAATATAAATGAAACTTCAAAGGATAGTTTATTCAAGAACCTAGATATTAGAGCAAAAGTTATCAGGTGTCATAAGAAATACTGGGATTTTCCCAATCCACAGCAACTGATCCCACTAGATCCATTCTGAATCCTTCAATTTGATGCTCAGTTTGTCAATAGTTGTCAATAAAGAATCACACTGAATTCAATAAGAAACTAATACTAGGAGTTTCTAGAACTGTTGTCATTGAAAAACAGTAGTCTCTTTATTTTCTATGTGTCTGTACTCCTTTAGACCTCTCTGTGGTACTCCCAGGAATGTCATCATCAGGAACCTCATTATCAAGAACCTCACCATCATTCATGATCAAATCAGTCTTGTGACACAGACCTCTTTAATAGTCTCTGTACTCATGATTGGAGGATAGAATGAAGAGCTCCTCCCCACACCTGCACTTCCTATTGCCTGTACTCCTTTGCATTATATCCATTAGATTATAAACTCCTGGAGGCCAGGGACTACCTTTCTTTTTTCATATTTTAACTGCTTTTCTTACTTATTAAATGTTTATTGGGTAGCTGGAGTAATTTTAAACATTTTATTTTTTAAAGACCTTCTAGATTTGGTTTTGTGTTTATGTAAGAAAGAAAATAAATATTTATTAAGTACCTGTTGCATGTCATGCATTTGCTAAGTAATTTACAAATATAACCTCATTTGATTCTCACAAAAACACTGAGAGGTAGATGCTATTATCTTCATTTTATATTTGAGGGGACTGGTATAAGCAAATGTAAAGGTATTTGTCTAGGGTCGCATAGCTTGTAATATCTGAGACCAAATTTGAACTCAAGTCTTCCTGACTAGGGGTCCAGCGCTCTATTTACTCTGCCACCTTGTTGTCTCTTATTTGTGAAGATATGTACATCACCCTAAATCCATTCCACTGGGACATTCCATAGTCATTTGTTTGAAAGAAAAAAAAATTAAAAACAGAAAGAATGAAACAAAGAGGAGAATCCTGTACAATAATGGAAATAGTTTGACTCAAGAAAACTAAGTTGAAATTTATATGATTTGTATAAGACTATCCTCATTCATAGAGAAAATGATGCTTTGGCATCATGTGTGTGCCTGAGACAGCAATTGATGAGAAAGCTTTGGAGATTAGTCATATTCTTTTTGCATTCCCTCTTTGAAAGAAGACACACATGTTCTCTCTTCACAAAGAGCTTTTTGGAGAGAAACAATAGACTAAAAAAAAAAAATACAAATTTAGGGGAAAGCTAGCTCCTTCCTCAACATATCACAGATTTCTAGTTTATCTTTCTATAAACCATAGTAAAATTTCCCTTAGTTGAAATCAAGGTCTCTTTGTCTTAGTTGAGCTAACTCATTTCCCATGGGAGAAGTTAATCACTCTGTATTATTTTTCTGGTTGTGTTCTAATCTATATAATTTATCTGATTTCTGTTTGGTGTCTTATAAGATTAAAGTGTTTACTCACTATTCATTATTAGAAATGGTCTTTTGAATAATTCATCATTTGGTGGGAAGAGGTCCCGTTTTAAGGCATAAGCTTTATATACCTCTTTTTTTCTATGAGGAATAGTAAACAATAAAGTGATTTATATTTAATAAAGAAATAACTTTTTTCAAACAAACAATTAATTTTTTGGACTTGAAATGGTTCTCTGAGAAGATCAGAGGATTCAGTCTTGTGGCACTGATCCCCTTCGTCATCTTAGTTAGATATTAAAGTTTCCCTTGGAGATGAGATGACTACATCTATTAAACTTCGACTGGGCCACATTTAAAACTATCTAAGGGGACACAACTCTAACCTATATAGGCAACACCTAAAACCTACATTTAGAATCCTTAACTTCTCTGAATATCAACTCTTTTTTTTTTTTTTTGCTTTTTTGGAGGGGCAATTGGAGTTAAGTGACTTGCCCAAGGTCACACGGCTAGTAAGTGTCAAGTGTCTGACTAGTAAGTGTCAAGTGTCTGAGACAGATTTGAACTCAGGTCCTTCTGAGTCCAGGGCCAGTGTTCTATTCATTGGCCACCTAGCCGCCCCGAATCTCCACTCTTTTAACTTCCTATGCAAACTTGGGTAAATCATTTCAACTCTCTAAGGGTAAGATTCATCATTTGTAAAAGGAAAGGTTGGATTACGTGATTTCTAAAGTCCCTACCAGCTCTACATTCTTTGATCTTATAATCTTTACTTAGAAAAGCCATATTCAAACAGAATTTTGAAGATTTTAGAAACTCTCCTATGCTCTCAGGGCTTGAAAACTGCTTGTCCCTATTTGCAGCTAATCCTCAAAGATAATTCATCTAAACTCTTGGCTTGTTTTTTTCCTCATCTGCAAAGAGATAGATGGATAAGATTATCACTGAGTTACCTAATAGATTTAAATCTATTATTAGGGTTCTAATGGTTTTTGTCTTTGTTGCTTTGTGGCAAACTGAAATCCAGAAAGTGCCTTAAGGTTGTAAACATTATCTCCTTTGATCTTTACAATGTATGAGGTGACCATTGAGGTTTTCTTATTCTCATTTCCCAAATGACAAAAACTACATAAACTAGTAAAGGTATGAAGTAAAAAGTGGGATCTGACCCCAAGCTTCTCCTGACAACATATCCATTAAAGCTAGAGAAGAAATCACAGAAAACCTTTAAAAACCATTAGAGTTTAGCTGATAAAGTTACAGTTATATTTCCTAGGATTTTCTCTAGACCGAGGAAATTAACTTGGGTCCATTATTTTTTTCTTTCAATATTTAGTTATTATATTTAAAACATTGATTTATTTTATAATCATAAATGTTTCATTTTATATTCTTAAAAACATCATTCTGAGAATGATTCCATAAATGTTACTGTACTGCCAAAGGGGTCCATGACACAAAGTATGTTAAGAAATTCCACCTTACAATGTTTGTTCCTAGCGTATTTTTGTCTTCTGGTATATCTTTAATTTCTTTCTACCCATCTTCCTGTCACTCACAATAATGAGTATTATTATAATAATTATAATGTAATAATTATAACAAATAATACTCATTATTCAGTAAGTATCCCGATCTTTTTTTTTTTTTTTTGCAGATATACCTTTTGGATGAAAGACTAACTACACACTTTCCAATCCTTTAGGAAGAGAAAAGATGTTTTCCTGATTCCAGTTCAGTCAGAAATCAGACTTTGGCAAGCAGTTTTCTCACAGATGTCACATCTATTCTTTCAACCCCTTCCAAAAGTCTGACTAGTATGTGTGGCTGGCTGCGCACTGGGGAAGTTCTTACTTGCGACTGCTGTTGACATATGTGAACAGGATGACCCTGGGTTGTAACACTTAATTATCTGCTCTCAAAAGCTGAGTGAGCTCAGGCATAAATAAGGACAACTTTCTGTGGAGCTCAAGGTCTGCTCCTACTCCCCACTTCCTCTCACTTCAGGAAGGGCAGAGGGTTTCTTCCTGATTTTAGCTTTCAGGAACTCAGTATAGTCTCTTCTCCCATTAGGCTACCTAATCCATACTCTCAAGTGTATTGGAGAGAGAAAAGAGACTGATTTTTGCAGTTTCACTTAGAGAGATTTATCATATGATTTGTATCTTTTTAAAGATGCCATTTCTGTTTGGTGAGATAGTCTGGGCCTTATTTGGAGAGAGAAGAAAAAAAAACCTCAACACCCTAACAGTACAAGGATCTAAGATTTTGCCCTACTGAGTGTAATACCTCTTGAATTTGTTAGATGATTTTGTGGAATTTTGACAATTTCTGATGATGAAGGACCCAGAACTTAGGTTGGTTAGACTTTGGAAGAATGGCATATAATCAACCACTCTATTCTTAACTGAAAGATTTCTTGAGTGGAATAGCTAGAGTTGTTGATTTTCCTCTGTTCTCAAAGAGGATTGATGATATCACGAGGGTGATGTTTTATCACTAGCCTTACTCTCTCCTTCAGAGTCATCTGAGTCCAGTGACAAGACAAAACTCAAGATGACTTGTGATGGCTCAGGGTCCCTTGACGTTTCAAATTAAGGTCTTTCCTAGGTCTCAGCTGATCTTCAGCAATGAGCATTCAATGTCTAAGGGCTAGGTAGGAATTGAGATAAAAGAAGACCTACCATCAAAGAAGTATCAGTCTGGGAAGGAATGACTGTCAGAGTACCTGGACTGCAAAGAAAACAACTGCTATTTATACTTATTCCAAGACACCAAAACAAAAAAAAAAATTACACATTGGAGAGTTGGTGCTGGGACCTATTATTGGCCCTTCAATGAAAGCCAGCGTGATCTGAATATAAGAGCATAGTCCAGTAGCTACATTTGAATCACAACAGGCTTTTTAAAAGCCTGCTTCTTAAGAGCTATATTTCAATAAATCAAAAATGAATGCTGCTCAGGACAGAGTCAAGATGGCAGAGTAGAAACAGGACTTGGTAGCAGAGGCAGCTTCCATATTCACCAGTCCACTTAAAAGGGGGACTCTGAACAAACTTTGGAGCTACATACCTACCAAATGACACAGAGAAGCTAACTTCCCACTGAGGACAGCCTAGCAGCCCAGGAGCGAGTGGCCAGCACAGAGCTCTGGGAGCTGAGCCCAGCCCCATGTGAGCCAGAAGCTTTAGCCCCAGGGTGGGCCTGACCAGCAGCTGCCTGGAGGGTCTCCAGAACATCAGCAACTGTGGCCGTTTCTAGAATTATCAACATATTAGATGCCAAGGAAAAAGTGAGAAGTCAGTGAAGTAAGGACTTTAGGACCCACTAGTTGGGAGAGTGTGTTGGCCTCTTCCCCCCAGGGTGAAAAGCCTCTGAGATGCTTAGGTGCAGTCAGCCCCACATTTCAGCTTCAGCTCCTGGCCTTGCAGACTGTAGGGGGACCCAGCAACCAGTCTGGGGAGTAATTGCTCTTGCTTAAACTATCTTGGATCTAGATTATGGTATAGGATAGAGATCCTGGGATGTGTGACCAGCCTACCAGAGCATGTGGAGACTTCAGAGAGGGTACCTAACTAATAGCTCCAGCAGCTGAGAAAACTCCAGCATTTGGGACAGAAGCTCCCCTGTCTGGTGGCAGAGTAATACTGTGGCAACAAGCCCAAAAGTCAAGTAACTGAGTGTCAACATGCCTAGGCAAAGGAAACTAAATAAACAGAAGAAATTTAAAATTAGACTCCTATTTTGGGGGCAAATAGGATCAAAGCATGAAACAGGAGGAGGACTATGAGGTCAGAACTCCTGCAACAAAAGCATCAAATGAAAATACGAGCTGTTTACAGGCCATAGAGCACATTAAGAAGCAGATAAGAGAAGTGGAGGAAAAATTGGGAAGAGAAATGAAAATGATGCAAGAAAATTATGAAAGGAGAGTCAATGGCCTGACTGAGGAAAATAATGCCATAAAAATTGACTAACTAAAATGGCAAAAGAGGCTGAAAAAGGCAATTAGGAGAGGAATGCCTTAAAAAGCCGAATTTGCCAAATGGAAAAAGAACCTCAAAGACTCACTGAGGAGAATCTTTTCCTTCACATTTAGAATGGACCAAAGGGAAGTTAGTGACTTGGTGAGAAATCAAGATGCTGTTAAAAATATCTAAAAAAAATGAAAGGATAGAATGCAATGTGAAATATCTCATGGAAAAACCCAGTGACCTGGAAAATAGATCCAGGAAAGATAATTTAAAAATTGTTGGACTACCTGAAAGCCATGATCAAAGAAAGAACCTAGAAATCATCCTCCAAGGAAAACTGCCCTGGTCTTATAGAACCAGAAGGCAAAATAGAGGTTGAAAGAATCCACCAATCACTTCCTGAAAAAGATCCCAAAAAGAAAACTCCTAGGGATATTATAACCAGGTTCCAGAATTCCCAGATCAAGGAGAGAATATTACAAGCAGCCAGGAAGAAACAATTTGAATATTGTGGAAACACAGTCAGGATAACACAGGATCTGGCAGCTTCTACACTAAGGGATTGAAGGGCCTGGAATATGATATTCTGCAGATAAAAAGACCTGAGATTAAAACCAAGAATCACCTACCCAGCCAAACTGAGTATCATGTTTCAGGGGGAAATATGGTCATTCAGTGGATTAGAGGACTTTTAAGCATTCTTGAAGAAAAAAAACAGACTTGAATAGAAAATTTTATATTCAGATATATGAAGCAAGGAAAGCATGAGAAGGTAAACAGAAAAGAAATCATAAGGAACTTATCAAAGTTGAACTATTTACATTCCTACGTGGAAAAACAATAATTGTAAGTGAGGAAACTTTTCTCAATGTGAAAATAGTTGAAGAGAATAGAAATATATATATATATATATATACATACATAATCTTTATCAGAGGGTATATAGCTGTAAGAATACATATATGTATGTGTGTATATATATATATATATATATATATATATATATATTTACAGGTATACATAGATAGAGGGCACAGGACCAACTTAATAGGAAGGGATGATACTTAAAAGGTCAAATCAAGAGGTGAGAGAGGAATATAATGATAGGATTTGGGGAGAGACAGAATGTGGCAAACTATCTCATATAGAAGAAGCCAGGGGAAATGGGTACAATGGAGGGGAAGAACAGGAAGGCATAAGGGAATGAGTCTACTTTACTATCATTGAATTTGGTTCAGGGAGGGAATGACATATACACAAAATAGGGTATCTCACCATACAGGAGAGTAGGGGGAAAGGGGATGAATGGGGGGATCATGGAAGGGAGGGAAGGCTGGGTGGGAGGGAAGTAGGAAGCACACACATTTGAAAAGCGGCAGGACCAAAGTAGAGAATAGAACAAGTGGGAGGTGGGATGAGGGGAGGGAAATATAATCAATCTTCTACAATGTATCTACTATAGTAATATTTTGCATTAGCTACACATGTACAACCTATATTGAATTGCTTATCTTCCCAGTAAGGGTGGGTGACAAGGAAGGAAGGGAATGAATTTGGAATTCAAAGTTTTAAAACCAAATGTTTAAAATATACTATTATTAATACTACTTTAAATGTAATTGGGAAATAAGAGGAGCAGATATCCGGGTGGACTCCTATTTTGGGGGAAAAATGGGGAGAAAATTTGTAACACAAAAACTGGCAGAAATGAATGAAGTAAAACAGAAGTTAATAAAGCATTTGAAAAAAAAAATGAATGCTGCCCAGGATACCTTAGTTTTCTAACCTGTAAATAGTACAAATGCTAATGAAATTCACAAGTAATAATATTTGAATTGCACGATCTTTTCAAATCAATATATTTTATGTTGATATTCTCTAAATTTTGTTGCCCGGGGGTAGAGCTCCGATCACTGCTCTTTAATTAATGTTTTGCTGCTTCCACAGAGAACAGGTAGATGGTAGAGAGAATCCATGTTTTGATGACCCCCTAAGAATTTTTCCAGTTCTAATATTATATGATTATAGTCTCTCCTTAACTTATAGTCCCTCCTTAACTACGGTTCTTTTTTTTTTTTTTTGAGGGGCAAGGCAAGGCATTTGGGGTTAAGTAACTTGCCCAAGGTCACATAGCTAGTTAAGTGTCAAGTGCCTGAGGCCAGATTTGAACTCAGGTTCTCCTGACTCCAGGGCCAATGCTCTATTCACTGTGCCACCTAGCTGCCCTAACTAAGGTTCTTTCTAAGCAAATTATAGCTATGCCATGAACATGTCACAAATGATGTTCTAATGGTTATTGAAAACAAGACTTATTTGAAATTATTCAATAAGCATTTAATCAATGCCTACTTTGTGCCAAGTAATTTATTAAGCTCTGGGAAAATGAAAACAAAAACAAAAACCAAAGATAGTTCCTTCTCTCAAGAAGTTCACAATCTAATTGCAGTTGGGTAAACGACATGGAAACCCCTTGTACAAACAACACACACACACACACACACGCAGATATAGATATAAATGTAGAAATAGATATAGACAGGCATATGTATATTTTGTTGTTGGATAGTTGTTTTAATTTTGTTCAACTCCTTTTGACCCATTTAGGGTTTTCTTGGCAAAAATACTAGAGAGGTTAGCCATTTCCTTCTCCAGTTCATTTTATAGATAATGAACTGAGTCAAAAAGGATTAAGTGATTTGCCCAGGGTCACACAGCTAATAAGTGTCAGTGGCTAAATTTGAAGTCAGGAATTCAAGTCTTTCTGACTGCAGGTCCTACAGTCTATCTACAGTGCCACCTAGCTGCCCCTAAATACATATACACATATATGATAAACTGGAGGCAATCAAGGGAAGGGGGAAGCACTTAGCTTTTTAGTATTAAGGCTTCAAAAAAAGTTTCTTATATAAAATAGAACTTTAGGGGAAACTTGAAGGAAGCCAGAGCAACCAGGAGGAAGAGACAAATGTTCTAGGAATAGTGAACTGACAATGGAAATACAGTGTTCAAAAATGAAGTGTCTTTTTGAGGGACAACAAGGAAACCTGAATAGTTTCACTGGATCACAGAGTATATTGAGCAGGAAGGAAGAGTGGGACTAATGTATAAGAAGACTGGAAAGGTAGGAAGGTGTTAGGATTTAAACAGCTTCAAATAACAAACAGAAGAATTTATGTTTCATCCTATATTTGATAAGAAGCCATTGAAGTTTATAGAATAATAGAGTTCCATGGTCAGATCTAAATTTTAGAAAAAAATATTTTGACAGCTAAGTGGGGTTATGCCTTTTAATAAGCACAAATACGCAATTTAGATAAGCTTCAAATAAGTTTACCTTATTTCCTTTTTTTATATACTGTCACCTCTGATATTCTGTGTTAAATTGTTAATCAGTAAATAATCTTATCTAGCTTAGAAATGGTGGTTTTTCTTCTTAAAGAGACACTGTATTTGGAATGAGACTATCCATCACTACCATGCATTTCAAATGATAAAGGAAATCTAGCTAGTATTTCAAGTATTTCATTTGCCAACAATGAAGGAAGGCTTTGTTCTTTTCATTTTGCCTATTTTTTTCTCCATGCTGTTCTTCTCACTTCTTTACACTACTTGCTGTAATCTTCCTGAAGCTGAAAGGTACAAATGTGAAATTCAAAGGACAATTCAGTTCATTCAAGAAGAGGTACTTTAAATCTTTTGAAGTCAAACAAATAATGTATGTTAGAGTCAGTAAATACTGTACTACACAGTAGTGTCCCAGATGTCAATACGTAAATGGCATTTTAAATCCCAAAAAGCACCAATTGAAAAAGCAATTTTATTTGTCAAAAGGTGAAGTATATAGAACCAGTGGAGTGAGATAAGCCTTGTTAGAGTATCCAGTGCATCCCCCAGGTAGTGTCAATCCATATTGTGTTTACCTCAAGTCTGAATCTCTTCCCAATTCAGATTTCCAACACAACTCTTACTAAAACTGACTTAGCCAACACAATGTGCCAGGAATGAACAGGGAGCCAAACCAGAAAGTTACAAGTCAAATAGGAATATGGCATGTAAAGGAGTCTAAAGAATATGTCTAATTAGTGGACATTTTAGTACATATATTTTAGTTTTTACTATACTTCCAAAATCTATTTTGATATGCTCTTATTAAGGCATTTAAGTTTAAAAATGAAATGTTCAAGGAAGAACAGATGTTACATCTTAATCATTTTGAAGTGTAAGGAGGTGAGTAGCTATGAGCACATGGTTTCTTGATCTTTTTATGTATGTCTTAGACATATCTGGCAATTTGATAAATCTCAGAATAATGTTTCAAATGCTAAAGTAAAATGAAAAGAATTACAAAGGAAATCAAGTATACTGCAAATGCATTTATTATAATATATTTAAAAGAAGTTTATAGAACTGAAGTAAAGGGACAGCTAGGTGGCACAGTGAACAGAGCATTAAACCTGGAATCAGGGGGACCTGAGTTCAAATCCGACCTCAGACACTTAACACTTACTAGCTGTGTGACCTTTGGCAAGTCACTTAACCCCAATTGCCCTGCCTTCCCCCCTCCAAAAAATAAAAAATAAAAAAAGAACTAAGGTAAAGAATCCTTGGACAGAAAAAAAGTTTTTTTTACATCATCATGAAAAAAATTTTGTTAGGCATAGTCCAGTACTTCCTTAACTATAGACAAATTTAGGCTTTTAAGACCTATTTTGTATTGTCCTATTAAACATGCCTTTAAATCTTTGTAGTTTAATAATATTTTATTCTACTTTTCAACCATTGGAAATTATCCATTCCTTTTCATGGATATTATCCAATAGGTGCAAGGAAGTTAGTTTATAGTTCCAAAGGAGCTTACAAACATTTCTTACAAACTTGAATGAATGAATATTCAGTTTGTAAGAAATGTTGAAACCAACTTGCCTCTGCCGCTTTCCATCCTTGCTGACACTAAAGGATGAGTTGCTCTAGACTTTCTAGTTGGGGGGCAGCGAGGGGCAGGTCTTCAGGTTCTCACTCATCTGAAACTGTCACGAAACTTCAAGCTTATGTCCTTTCTATTGCTCCTCTCTCTTTTATTTATTTTCTTTATTTCCCTGTGTTTAGGTAACAAATCTGGATAAGGCTATGACTTTGAGCTTCCAAAGATCAGGGAAACAAACTAAGAGAACTATTTGACCTAGAGTCCATGCTGGGATTTGCTAGAAATGAGGTAGTAAGTATTAAAGGACCAAGTGACTGTTCAATCTAGAAGCAACACTCACTGTGTATGCTACATTTGGAAGTGAACTTCGTAGGAGTGAACACAATGTAAAACCCCATTAAGTTTGAACCCATTCTCCTCACAGACTGAAATTGCTTGTACTTCTGTTATTGCCAAAACTTTTCAATTAATATCCTTTTATGGAAATTTCAAAAAACGTTAAAACAGTGTTCTTTGTCTAGAAATAATTTAAGGGTTTGATAGATGATGTTTAGCCTCTGAGAGACTTCATGTTTGAATTTTGCTATAATTTTCCTAATTTAGAAGCTCAGGCTAAGACTGAAGAGGAAGTTGAACAGCCATTTGCATGAAGAATTTAGATGAAATACTGCATGGAAAACCTGTAAGGAAACACTGAGAAAAGTTCTGGAACAAATTAATACTTCATTCTCCATTTTTAGCTACATTCTTTCCTGTTTACTTGTTTTTTTTTTTTTTTTTAAGCAATTGGGGTTAAGTAACTTGCTCAAGGTTACACGGATAGTCATTATTTGTGTGTGGGTGCTCATTTTCTGAGGCCGGATCTGATCTCGGGTAATCCCAACTCTGAGGCCGGCGCTCTTACTCACTATGCCACCTAGCCGCCCCTTTTAGGGCAATTGGGGTTAAGTAACTTGCCCAAGGTCACACGGCTAGGTTTTTTTTTTTTGTTTGTGTGGATTAAATGTCTGAGGCCGGATCCGAACTCTGGTCTTTCTGACTCCAGGGCCGGCTCTCTACTCACTGCGCCACCTAGCCTCCCCCTGTTTACTTGTTAAACCTATATTTTAGGAGGTAATAGGTGAGTCACTAATAAAAATAACTGTCAGTTTAGCAAATGAGTACAATAAGCAACCTATTAATGTTGCAGTTGCTAACAACTACATGTTTTCTTGGGAACAGACAACAAGCAGACACCAAGTGGGCCAAAATTGATAATGCATAAAATACCACTGCCCTGGGGCTGTACCAATATATGCACGCTTCTTCATTGATAGTATTTGTATTTGATGAGTTCGTGAGGCTGCTTATTACTCCAATTTAAAAATAAGGAGTTATCAACTTGTCATAAAATTAAGGCAAATAATGGACAGTGAATTTATATAGTTATAACCAAAATTATGATGATAAAAATGCTTAATTTAAACATTGTCCATTGTTTTTAAACATTTGTAGAAGATCTTATGTTTTGTTATCCTTTGTATTCAAAGAAAACACTCCTAGCTTAAATATTTCTGTTATTTTTCTACTAAGGAAGATGGATTTGCATTGCACTTGCATTCTCCTACTTGGACTATATTATGATTAATAATATGCATTTCACAGTTGCAAACCTGAGGTTAGGGGCATACGTGGACAATAAGCAGAAAGAACAAAGTGAACTGGCCCATGTCAGTATAACCAGTGCAAAGAGGACAGGCTCCCCGATATTCTGGACAATAAGCCACTTCAAGTGGGTCATATGAAGTCAGGTCATAATAATAATGATGAAAGGAGGAAGAGGGATAAGAAGGGAAGCATGAGAAGGAAGAGGGTAAAAATGAGCATTTATATAGCAGTTTGCACTTACAAAGAACTTTGCAGAAGTTCTCCCATTTGATTCAGTGATCAAATCCTGTAACCCCCTACAACATCTGAGGAAACAGAAGCTGAGAAAGGTTAAATCACTTTCCCAAGATCTTTTGTCTAATAAACATTTGAGGCCAGATTTTAACTGAGAGGTTTCTGACCCTAACTCCAGAACTCTATCCTTGCCCTCAAAGTCAACCTAAAATATATACATTTTCGTCCTTTTAGGTGCTTTGAGAGGTATGGGGGTAGGTGGGTTGAGAGGTGCTCCATAAAACCGTTTAAGTACTTCTTGGCAGAACAGAAGATGGCCAAGAGGAGGTAAGGCCTTGTACCTAGCCTGATGACAAAAGACAGACCTTGAAGGAAAGAGTTTAGAGTGAAAGTGAAGGTAAAATGATTGATTCATCAGTCTCAAAAATGCTTCATGTTTGATATTTTAAGAGTCTCCTGAAAGAACATAATAGTTGTAAGAAATTTATTGCTTAATGTTTTTCAAGTCTTTATACATTCTTTGAATATTTTTGAAGGGGGCATTTCTCTTATCTTTATCATGTGGCTCTCAGTATAAAATCATTTATACAAAGGTCAAAAACCCTGAAGCCCTGAGGACTTGTGATAATACCAACAAGGTATATATAATGCCATTAATAATCCAACAAGTCAAGAAAAGAATGGTCCCAGCAGAGGGATTTTACACACATACACACATATACATGCATGCACATGAATACAAACATACACACATATATAGATACATATAACACATATGTTGAAAGATGAACACAAATGTGGGGGCATAAAAGAGCCTTCTTCCAAAAATATATGCAAATAAGATGCTAATACACAAGAGATTTGTATTTCCTTTTTTTAGGGGGTAAGGCAGGGAAATTGAGGTTAAGTGACTTGCCCAAGGTCACACAGCTAGTAAAGTGTTAAGTGTCTGAGGCCAGATTTGAACTCAGGTTCTCCTGACTCCAGGGCCAGTGATCTATTCACTGTGTCACCTTAACTTCCCCTGTATTTTCCTTTAACAATACTTTTGTAGAGCTATATACATGAGTGTTGGTACTGAGAATCAATAAGAGCCCAGAGTAAAGAAAATTTGAGTAAGTAAATTTTCCATGAGCTTAATAAGAAGGATAGAATGTAATCCCCATGTATTAGGAATTACCAATGGAGAATTTTTTTTTAAAAGCAATTGGGGTTAAGTAACTTGCTCAAGGTTACACGGCTAGTCATTATTTATGCGTGGGTGCTCATTTTCTGAGGCCGGATCTGATCTCAGGTCATCCCAACTCTGAGGCCAGCGCTCTTACTCACTGCGCCACCTAGCCGCCCCTTTAGGGCAACTGGGGTTAAGTAACTTGCCCAAGGTTACACGGCTAGGTTTTTGTTTGTGTGGATTAAGTGTCTGAGGCCGGCTCCGAACTCAGGTCCCCCTGACTCCAGGGCCGGCGCTCCACTCACTGCGCCACCTAGCCCCCCCCCCCCCCCTCCAATGGAGAATTTTTTCTTCTAACTGACTTTAGATGGTGATTTTTTTACCACATTCTAGTTCTGGAATAGTTCAGCCTAGTCCAATTCAAACGAACATCATTTGTAGAGTATCTCTTATGTATAAAGCACTGGGCTAAGTGGTAAGGTTTCCAGGGACAATATCTGTCCTTATAGAGCATGCACATCAGGTAGGGGCCATTAAGCAGTGTCAGATTGAGAACAACACAAATTAGAAAGTAAAAAATCCTAACATTACCTATTAGTAAAGCTTTCTATGGAATATAGTCTGAATATTTAAAGGAATCATGTAACTTTTTTAAGAGGTCAACTAAAAGTACCTTAGATATCATTCAGTGCAATTTCTTCATCTCTAAAATGAAGACAAATCTGCATTGGAAGCCCATTTTCCTTTTTTGTTACCCCCTGTTCTCTCATAGAACTTCTCTCACTAATCTGTGAAATCTTTTGTCCCTAAAAATTTAAGTCAGTTCTGCTTAGAAAACATTACAGGGAGAGGAAAAGGAGGGAATCACGGCATATTCCTCACATTTTACCTAAATTCTTATTTGACATACAGCATTAGAATATTCTGCCCATATAATTATTCTTTGGTAACTGTTTCCTTGCTGCAGAATAGTAATCTGATCAAAAATTGGAATTTCCATTAAACCATAAGGGTTTTTTTCCCCACCTGTCTTATCTGTTTCTCTTTGGGATATCACTGAGATATTTTATATAAAACTGAAACATTTTATATAGAATTCAACTGGGGAATCTCGTTTTGTGCACTCAGCCATGTTTTCACAGAAGCTAGAAACATGGACAGGCAGTTTAGCTCATTTGTTAATTATGATTAAATGTAGCAGCTGAGACCTCCTAGCATTGCCCACAATGGGCTACTCCCAGTTCCAAGACAAACAATGGATAATCATCTATCACAAGCCTGCATTTTCTTGGTGTCTTTTCACCTAAGCTAGTATTAAATAGATAACAGCTGAAACAATGCAAAGGACATTAGTTGGAAGAGCTTTAAATGCATTACAGAGAATTGATTTGGTGAATTAGTTCAAGCAGCAAGTATTCTCATCAAGTTTTCAAAAGATACCATTTTCCCTGCCTTCTACAATATGAGGATTCAAATCCATTCCAACTATTCAATCTCTTGGTAATCTCAACACAGTAGGAGAGAGCCAAGGCATTTTAACTCACAGTAGGGTATTGTTTATGATATTTATCTTTGAGAAAGAAATGAGAAAGGCCAAAGACTTGTCAATTAAACAGAATCTTTGCACCTCTATATTATGACATGTATCGTGTAGAAAGTTCCTGCTGTACCAATTCTCCCTTTGTCTGCAGATAGCTAGTTTTGAATTCCTGGAAATCAAGAGTTTTAAGATGTCAACCAAAAGGTCTCTGCTGATATCAACATACCCATATCAATCCAACTTGGGTCTTGATGACTGTGTCTTTAGTATATTATTTCTCTAGCCACACATCTATTCTCTGATTGTGCTGTTCCTGGATTTGTAGCCAAAAAAAAATAGGCTACATCATTTCAGGCTGCCATGTACTACTTCTGATCTTGGGCAAACCATTTCACTTCTATGAGCCTCAGTTTTTCCATCTGTAGAGGACAAGGTTAATCAGGATGAGCTATGTGGCCCCTTTCAGTTCATAATATATGATATGCATATTAAAACATTTTACTACAAGATGATCTCAACTCTTTATAAAATGAAAATGTCACTCAATAAATTTCTGATAAAATTCTTTATAACTCTTATAAATTAATTTTATTTATATTGTTTATTATATATAATTGAAAAAGAAATGAGGGGGAGGAGGAGCCAAGATGGCAGAGTAGAAACAGCACGTCCAAGCCACTCTGCCCCCAGATTACCTCCAAACTATGTAAAAGGGGACTCTGAACAACTTCTGGAGCCCCAGCACCCACAGAAGGACACAGAGAAGCTAATCTCCCGCTGAGGACAGCCTAGCAGCCCTGGAGGAAAGACGAGCACAGTGGTCTGGGAGCCGGCATCACAGCATGCAGAGTGCGGAGAGCAGAGCACAGCCGAGTGCCTGAATCTCGGTTTTAGCCCCAGAGCGGCGGGGCCAGTAGCCAGCTAGAGGGACACCAGAACACCAGCAGCTGTGGCAATTCCAGAATTATCAACATAGACATGCCTAGGACAAAGTGAGAGGTTAGTGCCCTATGGACTTTGGGACCAGTATTTAGGGAACATGTCGACTTCCCCCCCTGGGGGCTAGAAGCCTCTGAGGAGACATGCCATTTTGTAGCTTTCAGAGGCAGCTCCAGCTCCTGGCCTGCAGACTGTAGGGAGATCCAGCGATCAGTCTTGGGGGGTAATCACTCTTGTGTTAACCTCCCTGGATCTGGATTGTGATCTGGGGTGGAGGTTGTGGGTGGGTTTCCAGCTTGCCAGAAACGGAAATTGTCCCCCCACACGTTCAGGACGAAAGTTACCCGGTCTGGTGGCAGTCATACTGTGGCAACAAGCCCAAAAGTCAAGTAATTAAGTGGCAACATGCCAAGGCAAAGGAAACAAATTAAACAGAAAAATGCAACCCTAGACTCCTACTTTGGGGGCAAAGAGGGTTGAAGCATGGAGCGGGAAGAGGACTGTGAGGTCAGAAGTCCTGCTCCAAAAGCCCCAGGGGAAAACATGAGTGGGTTGCAGGCCATAGAGAACCTTAAGAAGGACTTTAAAAATGAAATAAAAGAAGTAGAGGAAAAATTGGAAAGAGAAATGAGAAGGATGCAGGAAAAGTATGAAATGAGGGTCAACAGCCTGACTGAGGAAAACAACACCTTAAAAAATAGACTAACTCAAATGGCAAAGGAGGCCAAAAAGGGCAATGAGGAGAAGAATGCCTTAAAAAATCAAATTTGCCAGATGGAAAAAGAATCCCAAAAGTTCATTGAGGAGATTCATTCCTTCAGAGTTAGACTGGAGCAAATGGAAGCTAATGACTTTATGAGAAATCAAGATGCTGTTAAGCAGATCCAAATAAATGAAAGATTAGAAGGCAATGTGAAATATCTCATGGGAAAAACCACTGACCTGGAAAATAGATCCAGGAGAGACAATTTAAAAAATTATTGGACTACCTGAAAGCCATGCTCAAAGAAAGAACCTAGAAATCACCCTTCAAGAAATTCTCAAGGAAAATTGCCCTGATGTTTTAGATCCAGAGGGCAAAATAGAAGTTGAAAGAATCCACAGATCACCTCCTGAAAAAGATCCCAAAAAGAAAACTCCCAGGAATATTATATCCAGGTTCCAGAATCCCCAGATCAAGGAGAAATACTCCAAGCAGCCAGGAAGAAACAATTCAATATTGTGGAACACAATCAGAATAGCCCAGGACCTGGCAGCTTCTACACTGAGGGATCGAAGGGCATGGAATATGAATATTATAGCCAGGTTCCAGAATCCCCAGATAGAGGAGAAAATACTCGAAGCAGCCAGGAAGAAACAATTTCAATATTGTGGATACACAATCAGAATAGCCCAGGACCTGAAGGGCATGGAATATGATATTCCAGAGGGCAAAAGAGCTGGGAATGAACCCAAGGCTCACCTCCCCAGCAAAACTGAGTATTTTGTTTTAGGGGAAAATATGGTCATTCAGCGGAATAGAGGACTTTCAAGCATTCTTGAGGAAAAAGCAGAATTGAATAGAAAATTTGACATTCAGACAAAAGAAGCAAGAGATGCCAGAGAAGGTAATCAGGGAAAAGAAATCAAAAGGAACTTATCAAAGTTGAACTATTTACATTCCTATATGGAAAAACAATAACTGTGACTGATGAAATCTTTCTCACTATGAAAATAATGGATGAAAGGTGTATGGTTATATGAATACACATGTGAATGTGTGTGTATATGGTTACAGTTATATTTGGATAGAGGGCATAGGTTGAATTTGATGGGAAGGGAGGATACTCAAGGGGTGAAATTATGAGGTGAGAGAGGAAAGTGGCAAGAGGATATGGGGAGAGACAGGGTAGGGTAAACTATCTCATGTAGAAGAAGCAAGGGGAAGAGGCTGCAAGGGAGGGGAAGAATAGGAAGTCAAAAAGGCTAACCACATTCTCATTGAATTTGGTTCAGGGAGAAAATGACATACATACTAAATGGGATATCTCAACCTGCAGCAGGATAGGGGGAAGGGGGATGAGAGGAGGGATGATGGATGGTAGGCCATCCTTGGGGGGAGAGGAGGTTGGAAGTACCCAGTATAGAAGAGGTACAGGATCAAGTAGGGAATGGACCAGGTCAGGGGTGGGATGGAATTATAAGCAGCCTTGTACAATATATCTACTATGATAATGTTTTGCATAGCTAGACATGTACAACATATACTGAATTACTTATCTCCCCAGAGGGAATGGGTGACAAGGGAGGAAGGAAATGGATCTGAAATTCAAGGTCTTCAGATTAAATGTTTCAAATATATATAAATACTATTATTAATACTCTTTTGTTTATAATTGGGAGATAAGATGTGCAGGCATTGGGACACAAAGATTCACCTTCCTCTAATGGAAAAGTCGAAGGGGGTATGGGAGATGATATGGGAGAGAGCAGATTGGAGGAAGCGATATCTTGGGGGGCTGCTATTCTGGGATGGTGGGTAGGGGAAAAACGGGGGGTGGAAATGATTGTAACTTAAAATCTTGCAGAAATGAATGATGTAAAACAGAAATTAATAAAGCATTTGTTTAAATTAAAAAAGAAGAAAAAGAAATGAGGAAGGTTTTCAAAGACTCATCAATTATAGAGAAGCCATGTCATACCTTTATATCATGAATACTATAAAAAATAATACGTGCATTGATAAGCCCTTGGTACATTGAGCACCAAGTAACCTCATGAGATTGAAACTGACTACATTTTACCATGCTGACAATACTTACAAATATGTGTATTATCCTTGAGTCAGCTATCTGTTATGCCAAGCAACTGATTTAGCAACACTAAGGTTAGAATTTAAAGCTAAATAAAAGGAAAGAATAGTAATAAAAAAGGATATGGAAGAAAATTAAAATTTAACAATAAGACTATCAGAACCCAGAAAGTTAGTCAAAAAACATTTAACATTATTATTTACTAACTGAATGATATCAAGGACATTTGATCAAAGAATATCCTGATCAACTTAAAAGAGGAAGGATTCTAAACAGAATACATGTGGGATCAACAGTTGGCTCTCTGTTAGAATGCATATATGAAGACATACATGGAAGCTTATAAATTTTGCAGATGGCATAAAATTGGGATGGATAGTTAATGTATTCAATTATAGTATTAGAATCTAAGGAAATGTCAACATTCTAAATAATTTAATGGAGAAATTTAATGAGGATTTAATCTGCAGCTCATGACTCTTCTCTTTCCTAACAAATGACCTTTGGCTTATGTAGAATGAGTTTGGTCATGAAAACCTAAACCCCAAAGCTTGGTTTCTTTCTTTGATCCATCCCCTGACTAGGGATATTAAAGGAAAATCTGCAAATATATTTGTGGTATACCTCATGTGTAGGTCTCATTAAATGTCGATAACAAGGTTCCTAGTTTCTACAGACACCAATGTATTCCCATTATGATGCAGTCTTTATTTTACCTCCATAGAAAATGTATTAGTTACAGAGTACTCAAAAGAATCTATGCACAGATATAGAAACACATAGAATACTCCCCCCAAAAGAAAACCCTTTAGATTTCCCCTAGAAGGGATACCCACTATGCTTAGCCTGCCATGACAATAGTGGAGAGTATTAAGGTCAAGTTCTTGCACCCTATTCTCTACAACCAAATTACTCTAGTACATTAATTTCAAGGGATCTATTAAGGAAATTTTTTTCCTTCTCCAAAAAGCACACTGTTGCCACAGTCTTCTTTAGGTAGAGATCCGGTGTTTGACTCTTTAACTTGAGTCCTTTTAAACTTGGAATTATCTTAAAGGTAAGACACAAAGCTGGAGGACAATTTCAGTATCTCTTCTTCTTATCTGCATGTATGAAGAGGTGTGTATCAATGTCATTTGCTTCTATAGGAACTCTCTGAATTTCCTGGCCTCTGTCATGTCGTAAACAGGAAAAGTCCATACTCAGCAGCGCCAGTATCTGACCTGTTGAAAGGCAGAAGATGGCCAAACATCTGAAGTCCATAGATTCTCATATCAGTTCATCTAGGCAAAGACAAGATCAATACACTCTCTTCCTAGAAACTATGATTGACTCTTTCTTGGGGAGACGGGAATGAGAAATTTCCCCCCTCTCCTCTTTATGAATTCCAAAAATAAAAGAATCGAGGTAGAAGACAAAAGGGGAGCCCTTGGATTGTTCTCATAGTTCCCTTGATACAGACCACAAAAACAAGAGTCGCTACTCTAACAAGATTCTGTCCCCCTGACTCCCAGTAACCAATAATCATAGAGATGTCCCTAGTTACTAGAACCAAGGAAAATATTGACCTGTGACCTTTCAGCAAAGTGCCAGTGTACATGCCCTTCATCTATAGGGAAGTGATCCTTAGATGCTTCCGTATTAAGATTAAGCCCTGTAATATTATCAAGTTTATTGGGGGACACCACTTGATGATCAGGGATTCACAGATTAATAAACAACTTTAAGTACCATTTTACCCTTCTAGCCACATTTATTTCAATTAAGGTTTAGGTTAGACTTTTTATCACTTACAAATAGAGTCATTACTAGGATATAATGAACTGAGGACTTTGGCATGGCCTCATACTTGAAAGTACACTATGTTGCAGTGATTGACGACTTTATAGCTAACTGGACATGTTGCTTTGAAAACTGAACATGCTAGAAGTACTTTCTAGAATTCAGTGTTTCTTAACATGGAATATATGAACAATTAGTTTTGTTTATTTATATTTTGTTACCTATATTTTAATATAGTTGATTTCCTATTATGTATTTTGTGTATAAAATGAGTATTCTGAGAATATAGGGGATATATATGATAATTAGACTTTAGTTATCCACACATCCATTAACTTTGTACTTATCAAATATAGCAAATATATTAGACTACTCCTCATATACATTAACCCTAAGAAAATTGATTATTAAAGTGAGGTTTCATGTTTTAAAGTGGGATTACACAGCATAAACTATAAGATTTCAAAATATATGAATTGCTGTTTTCCATTTGGGATTTCCTTCATCTTTCAAGGATAATCTTAATGTGATTTCAAAATATTGAGAATAGCAAAGGAAGAGAAGAAGGTGGGCATATAATTGTGTAATTATACATAATTATAAAATTATAAAGAAATTATAATTTCCTTGAAATTATATCTAAAATCATCATCGAAGATCTGTAATGAGGAAAAGCTAGAAGCTTTCTCAAGAAGGTCAAAGGTGAAGCAAGGATGCCCATTATTGTCACAATTATTCAATATTCAATATTGTATTAGAAATGCTAGCTATAGCATTAAGACAAGAAAAGGAAATTGAAGAATAAATAGGCAATGAAGAAATAAAGCCATCACTCTTTGTAGAGGATATGGTGGTAGATGAAGAGAATCCTATATAATCAACTAAAAAAAAAAAACTTGTTGAAACAATTAACAACTTCAACAAAGTTGCAGAGTATAAAATAAGCCCACATAAATCGTCCATATTTCTATATACTACTAACAAAACTAAATGAAGAAAAAAAAGAGATTGAAAGAGAAATTCCATTTAAAATAACAGCAAAAAATATAAATTGCTTGAGATTCTTCTACCTTCCAAGACAAATCCAGGGATTATATGAACACAATTACAAAACACCTTTCACACAAATAAAAACAGATACAAACAAGTGGAGAAATGTTAACTGCTCATGGGTGTGCAGAGTCAATATAATAGCAATGAGAATTCCACCTAAATTAATTTGCTTGTTTAATATATCAATTGAAATACCAAAAAATTATTTTATAGATGTAGAAAAATAATAGTAACACAATTCACCCGGAAGAACAAAAAGCAAATTAACTAAAAAAACATATATAAAGGTAGGTGTCCTAACAGTTCCAGATTTCAAACTTTATTAAAAAGGGATAATCATCAAACCAATCAAACCAATACTGTCTAAGGAAGAGAGTGGTGAATCAGTGGAATAGATTAGGTGCACGGTGCACAGTACTAACTGACAATAATAATCTAGCATTTGATAAGAACCAAAGAGCCAAGCTTTTGGAATAAGAACTCAACAGTTGACAAAAATGGCTTGAACAATTATTACACATAATTTGGAAATATTTAACAAGATAAAATAATTTATAAAAAAATTATATGTTGATGTACACAGAAAAATAAATGCTACATAAACTGCTTAAAGCACTGGGCTTAGAAGTGTTAAAGAAACTGAGTACCACTCTTACTGCCAGTTAACAGTATAACAATAAAAATCATGCTAAATAATTTAGAAATATATAAAATTAATGCATTTTTAAGTTTCCATGTATAAATACAATCTATTAAGCTGTTTGCATTTGAAAAAGGGACATCATTTGCTACTTCCCTTCCCAAGTTTTACCCTAGGCAAATTCTGTACAAATACAAAATACTAATAATAAACACTTGGGGAACGCATAGCCAAGTGCCACAGATAATTGTTATTATTAATACACATTAATATTAAAGGTAGATAAATAGGCTGACTACAATCCTCAGGCTTTGTAGCATTGCATACTATGTTTCACCACTCCATTGGCACCTTTCCCTTATAGCTTTGTCAACTAAAAATATTTTTATGCACTGTTTTATTTTTTGATTAATTATAAAATTTTATACTTATTTTCGTTTACAACGTTAATTTCCACATGATTTTGAGTTACACATTTTCTCCCCATCTTTTCCCTACCCACCACCCCAGAACATGATCCCACTGAATACCCCCTCCCCCAATCTGCTCTCTCCTATATCCTCCCCCAATCCCCATCCAACTTTTCAGTAGGACAAGATAGATCTACATACCCCAGTGCCTGTATATCTTATTTCCCAGTGCATGTAAATAATAATAATAATAATGATAATAACAATTTTTAAACATTTGATTTTTAAAATTTTGAATTCCAGATTATTTTCCCTCTTCCCTTGTCTCCCACCCTTACTGGGAAGATAAGCATTTCAATATAGGCTGTACATGTGTAGTTATGCAAAACATTTCCATAGTGGCTATATCGAGAAAGACATTATATTTCCCTCCATCCTATCCTGCCCTTCACTTGTTCTATTTTCAGCTTTCACCCTGTCTCTTTTCAAAAGTGTGTGCTTCTAACTACCCTCCCCCCAATCTGTGCCCCTTTCTATCATCCCCCCTCTTATCCCCTTTCCCCCTAACTTTCTGTAGGGTAAGGTACCCAATTTATTGTGAATGTTGTCCCCTCAGTAAGCCAAATTCAATGAGAATAAGGTTGGCCTATTCACTTTTGCCTTCCTGTTCTTTTTATTGTTTTTTGCTTTTTGGAGCTCAGTTGGGATTAAGTGACATGCCCAAGGTTACACAGTTAATTTTTTTTTTGTGTGTTTGTGTGTTAAGTGGTAGAGGCTGGATTTGAACTTAGTCCTTCTGACTCCAGGGCTGGTACTCTATTCACTGTACCACCTAGCCTCCCCTTGCCTTCCTGTTCTTCCCCTCCATTGTAACACTTTTCCCTTACCTCTCTTATATGAGATAGTTTACCCTATTCTGTCTCTCCCTATCTCCTCTCATTATATTCCTCTCTCACCTCTTAATTTTATTTTTTAATATCATCCCTTCCACTCACATATGTGTTCATACACACATACACCCTCCTATATAGACATATATATATATATATATATATATATGCACACACACACACACACACACACACACACACACACACACACATATATATATATGTTTATATTCACTTCAACTATCTTCATACTGAGAAAAGTTTCATAAGTTACAATTATTGTTTTTCCACGCAGGAATGTAAAATAGTTCTATTTTGATACATTCCTTATAATTTCTTTTCCCTGTTTACCTTCTCATGCTTCTTGAATTGGAATGTCAAATTTTCTATTCAACTCTGTTTTTTTCATCAAGAATGCTTGAAAGTCCTCCATTTCATTGAATGATCATATTTTCCCCTGAAACATTATACTTAGTTTTTCTGGGTAGGTGATTCTTGGTTTTTATCCCAATTCTGGAAACCAACTCCTTTTACCTCCAGAATATCATATTCCAAGCCCTTTGATCCCTTAATATAGAAGCTAACAAATCCTGTGTTATCCTGATTGTGTTTCCACAATATTCAAATTGTTTTTTTTTCTTGTCTGCTTATAATATTTTCTCCTTGATCTGGGAAATCTGGAACCTGGCTATAATATTCCTAGGAGTTTTCTTTGCAGTATCTTTTTCAAGAGGTGATCAGTGAATTATTTCAATTTCAATTTTTCCCTCTGGTTCTGAAATATTTCCTTGAGAATTTCTTGAAGGTTGATTTCTAGGTTCTTTTTATGATTATGGGTTTCAGGTAGTCCAAAATTTTTTAAATTATCTCTCCTGGACCTATTTTCCAGGCCAGTGGTTTTTCTAGTGAGATATTTCACATTGCCTTCTATTCTTTCATTTGTTTGGATCTGTTTAATAGTACCTTGATTTCTCATAAAGTCATTAGCTTCCATTTGCTCTAATCCAATTCTGAAGGAATTATTCTCTTCAGTGAGTTTTTGAAATTCTATTTCATCTGGTAAATTTGGCTTTTTAAGGCATTCTTCTCCTCATTGCCTTTTTGGGCCTTTTTTGCCATTTGAGTTTATCTATTTTTAAGGTGTTATTTTCTTCAGTCAGGTTGTTGAGTCTCTTTTCATGATTTTCTTGCAACATTTTCATATCTCTTCCCAATTTCCCTCTAATTCTCTTATATAGTTTTCAAAATCCTTCTTGAGCTCCTCTATGGCCTGTATCCAGTTCATCTTGTTCTTGGAAGTTTTTGGTCCTGGGGTTCTAACTTCATTGTCATCCTCCCATTCCATGCTTTGATCCTTTTTGTCCCCAGAAAAGGAATCTAAAATTTGATTGCTGTGCTTGCTTTGCTACCTTTACTTACTCATGTTGCCACTCAATTACTTTACTTTTGAGATTTTTGCCACAGTAGAACTCTGCATCCAGAGAGGAGAGCTTTGTACCAAATCACTGGGGTTTTCACAGCTGCTGGAGCTATTAATTAGCTGCCCTCTCAGAAGTATCGATATATATATATATATATATATATACATACATATATCTATAAATGTATATGTAGATAAAGATACAGATATAAATATGGAACATGCTCTATCTAGACATGAACTGCATATACTTAGCCTTCACAAAAATAAAATTCATCCAGATAGCCTTTTTGAGACACCAAAATGCAGCATATAGGTTACAATGTTTTCTTGGGGGTTAGATGTCTTTCTTGGGTCTTGTTTCATGGCTACGAGTTTTGTCAATTTACAATCTATAACTTGGGAACAGCAAATCATCAAAACACTCTGGGTGACATCTTTAAAGTGTAATTCATGAAGCAAAATCTTAAGGGGCTTGCCTTGCTTGCTAGGGTAAGTAGATCAGAGTTACAAAAAAAATAAACTCAAGTAAATAAGCTACTAAAATGTAACTTTTATCCGAGAACTGAAACTCTTCTCTCAGTTGGGCTAGGAGCAAGTTGTTTCTCTTTCACCAGGATCATTTTTTTGTCCTACCTTTTCCTATCCTCCTGCCCACCTCCATGCTCACTTCTACTGTTCCATGTTCCAAAATCTATCTCTAGGAACCATACCTTTGAAGACCTGATGCCCTCAGCTATGCATTCCCCAAATGACATGCAATCTTTTCTTCATCCCAGCTACTTTTCATTAGTCCCATAGGCACCATCCATCAGCTCTTTTTTTTCCTTTTGGTTTGCAGACTTTAATCACATCAAGAGTATCAGTGTCTTGGCAAAGGGCATGTCAGTTGATAGACTTATTTTATTTAAAGTACCTTTGCAATTCTTTAAGCCTAATTCCAAACCCAAGCTACTAGTTACCCACATGTATAGTCTCTCCCCTTCAAATGTAAGCTCCCTAAGGACTTCATCACGTTGTATCCCAAATAGTTATGGCCAAGCTTGGCACATAGTAAGTGTTTACTAACTGATTTGTATTCATTCATTTATGTGAAGAAATTTGGGAGCTAAAGGTAGAAAACATTGTCAAAAGCATTTGGGTGAAGAATAATGAAGGGAGAATCAGAAGCAATATAATCATCAGAGAATATTGCAGACTATTACAGATTGAGCAGAAAGCAAATAAGGAAGTTTGAGAAAAAGTTCACAAGCCTTTGACAGGAGTCTCAAACTATCAGGAGGGGCATGAATTATCTGGATAGCTGCTGAACCTCTTCTCTGCAATACAGAAATTTAGAAGACAGATTTTTTAAAAAATTCTAATGAAGAAGAAAAGGTGAAGTTGTCTGAATTAGTAATGCATAAGAATAGAGAGAAGTGTTTTTTTGTTGTTGTGGTGGTGGTGGCAGTGGTATCAGTGATGGTTTTGTTTTTAACATTAAGAATTTGGAAACAAAATGACTGGCAGTACCATAAATAGGAATAGTGAATTCAGGAGAAGTAGCAGGTTGGAGTGGGGGTTTCAGAAGGGATAATAATTTCTGATTTTCCTATAGGTGGACACGTTATTCAGTGATTGATAAGAGATATAACAGTTGGGATATAAATATAAAAAGGCAATGATAGGTGAAGATACATGTGAGAGTGAAATTGTAGAGAGAATTTTTAGGAGGGCGAGGAAAGAGAGACAAGGATAGTACCTTGGTGTAATGGTAAGGGAATTTGAAGATTTTCCCTGCCCCTTAATGGGTCACACTTGGAGCCCAACAAGGGAAGCTTGTTTAGGGGAAGCTTGTTTTTCGGGAAGTCACAACTTTTGTTACTTTCTAATTAGGCAATAGGTCATAAAGGTTGTAATGTCTTCTGAGCTGGGAGAAGGAGATTTTATATATATATTTATATTTTCATATTTATGTATATTTATATACTCTGACCTGAGCTTTTTCTTTGTGGTTCACTTATGGGAAGTGTGATTTGGCCGAATGCAACTCTAGGCAGTTGTTGAGCCCACTGGCTTTGAAAACTCAGCTGATTGTGCTATTCTCTTTGGTAACTAACACTCTTATTATATAATGATCAGACAGCTAGAAGTCCTATCTGTTTGTCTGTTGAATTGTGTTATTTTCTCTGTATTTTTTGTCTGCTTGTCATTTCTGTTTGTATTTTTCTGAAGTTCAGGGTGCTGACTTTTTCCCCTGAACAAAGTAAATGGTGTATAATTAGGAAAAGAATGAAGAATCATCAATAGCCATAAAAATGATGTCTCTGGAAGGAGAAAAGAGTAAGAAAGTAGCAGTGTGTGGATGTCAAGAGTTAAAAATCGCAATGATATTAAGGAGAGTAAAGACAAAAAAATCATTAGCTTTACTGATCAGGAGGCCACCAGGGACCTTACTGAGCATAGTTTTAGTGTAATGGCAGAAACCAAATTTCAGAGGATTGAATAAATGGAGGCATCAGGTATATATAGAAATTCTTAAAATTTAGCTCTGAGAGGAGGGAGATAGGATCCATTTGCACCATCAAGAATGATCAAGGAATAGTTGTTAAGTGTGCAAACATGAACATATTTTTAGGCAGATGAGAAGGATTCAGTGGCAAGGTACAGAACAATAATAAGTTTTGGAGGATGGTCCTCAAGGAAGGAAGAAGCAATGCCATCAAAGGCTTAGGAAGACAGATGAACTTAAGTGAATATTTGAAATTCCTTGCTGTATTCAGCAAGGAATGAAGACAATAAAATGAATCTGAAATTTCAGGAATTCAGGATGGGAGCTGAGGATGCTTTTTTCATATGATTTAATATTATGAAATAAAACATAGGTTTTCTGCTTTAAGTGTGTTCTATGGGAGTGGGGAAATTGTTAACAGAGGGCTA
This sequence comes from Gymnobelideus leadbeateri, assembly GCA_011680675.1. Classification (NCBI taxonomy): domain Eukaryota; kingdom Metazoa; phylum Chordata; class Mammalia; order Diprotodontia; family Petauridae; genus Gymnobelideus; species Gymnobelideus leadbeateri. The sequence goes on from WOXC01004141.1 coordinate 101,737, forward strand.
GGAAAAGTTTAAAAGCCTCACCATGGAGTGAAGAAGAGATTATTATTACACACCACTGAGGGCCAAGTTGAGAGTCATGCATAATAATTTTTCAGTAGGTGAATCATCAAAACCACTAAATTAAGTTCTTCAAACTGCATTTAAGGATATGGATATGTGACACATTTTAAAATGTGGCACTTTTAAAAAATTCTTAATTTAAAGCTGAAATGATAAGTTTTGCTTATCTTAAAAATTTGCTGAATCTGGACTTTATTGCACAAAGATACCAGAGAAATAAAATCTTGCTCTCTGTAATTATTTCTTACCAGTTGATATATATTCACAAAATATTCTCTTTTATACAAGAAGAAATCAATGTAGTGAGGGGGCACATCAATATACTCCTGTTCATTCTATCAGAATTCAAAAAGACCCTCAGAAAAATCTTGATTTACTAAAGCCTATAATAATACTGAAGTCAAGTGTTAGTTTCAGTGTAGAGCACATTTTTAAAAATCATTCTTATCTCAAATCTCGTATTATCCCATAGTATACTCCAGAGGAGTAGACCCTAGATTTAAATGAGAGTTCCAGAAAATCAGCATCCACAGTATCAATAGGTTACTTTTTAAACTGGTGATATTAAGGCTAAATACTTGGGGGAATTAGCACAGATTACAAAAAGATAAAAGGGCTCAGGCTATAAACTACTAGTAATGTACAGATACAAATTCTTTCCTCTTCTAAAATGTCATAGGGGACATTCAAGAAAAGACCAGCAGTATCCCAAGTTTCCAATAAATTAGTCCATTTGCTCTACTAATAAGCCAATACAAAATCAAAATTTTAATTGCATTTGGGTTAAATCAAAACAGAATAATGTATGAAAATATTGATCAATGGTAGAATTTATCTTATTTTATACCATGCATGTATAGTAACACACACATATATGTATATATATACATATATATGCACATGTGTGTAAATATAAACAGTGCAAAATAATAAATATCTCACAATGGGTTTTAATTCAAAACATATATATACACACATACACATCCACATGCATGTATGTATATATGTACACACATCTGTGGTTCTATGGTTGGTTGGTTGTTGTTCTTCATTCTCCAAGAGAACCAAAACAATATCACTGTGCTAAAGTCAAGTTTCAATGTGTCGGACTGTGGCTGATCAGACCAATATGAGCTCTGAAAGCTCTACCACAAGCCAGGCACAAATATTCCGAGTGAACATTTGGGGTGGATTCTCCAAATTTGCTCATCTTGCATTTCCTTTGAGCTGTTTTAATTCTGCTTTGCTCATAGAGCACAGCACCTTCTCTGATATGGGCGATCCATGCTGAATGGTCCTGTGCCAGTGTCTCCCATGTCAAAATCAGTTCCAAAGTTCTTGAGAGAGACCTTGACACTGTCCTTGTATCATTTCTTCTGACCACCATGTGAACATTTGTCCTATGTGAGCTCTCCACAAAACATCTTTTTGGCAAATGTACATTTTATGCTTTAACAATGTGGCCAGCCCATCAGAGTTGTGCTCTCTGAAGCAGAGTTTGAAAGCTTATCACAGTTTTGTTTGAGTAGAACCTCAGTGTCTGGTACCTTATCCTGCCAGGTGATCTTCAGAATTTTCCTAAGATAATTCAGATGATAACGATTCATTTTCCAGGCATGGCACTGATAGACTGTCCAAGTTTTATAAGAATAAAACAATGAAATCAGCAGAACAGCTCTGTAGACCTTCAGTTTGGTAGTCATTCTAATACATCTTCTCTCCCATACTTTCCTTTGGAACCTCCCAAACACTGAGCTAGCTCTGGCAATGCTTTCGTAAACTCATTATCAACATGCACATCCCTGGAAAGTACATTACCAATGTAATTAAACTTATCCAACAGCTTTCAAAACTTCTTCATTTGTTGTAACTAATGGTTCCACATATGAATAGTGTGGTGGTAGCTGATAGAGCACCTGAGTTTACTTGGTGTTGATTGTTAGGCCAAAATTAGCACAAGCAACAGAGAATTGATCCATACTTTGTTGCATCTCAGCTTCAGAGGCTGCACTGAGTGCACAATAATCTTCAAACAGAAAATCATGCACAACCACTCCCTCCACTTCAGTCTTGTATCCTTTAACAAATTGATGAGTTTTCCATCATTGCAGTCACTGACCTTGATGCTGTGTTCATCATCATTGAAAGCATTTGACAACATCGCTGAAAACATCATGCTAAAAAGCACAGGAGCAAATACATAGCCCTATTTTACTCCACTGGTGACTGGGAAGGCACGTCATCATTGTCCATATTGTCCATTATCTAGAACTTGGACAAGCATGACATCATGAAATTGACATACAATACTGATGAATTTTCTAGGCAACCAAATTTTGACATAATTTTCCATAAGCCATCACAATTAACAGTATCAAAGGCCTTGGTCAGATCTTGTGTACAGACCTCTGTTATGCTCCTGGCATTTCTAGCAAAGTTGTTGGGCAGCAAACACCATATTGACTGTTCTTCGCCCCTTTCGGCAGCCACACTGGTTCTCAGATAGATGACCATCTTCCAAGTGATGGATTAGCCTATTAAGGAGTACTCTGACAAGGATCTTGACAGTAAATGACTAAGAGAGAGAGACACCCTGCCATGATTGTCATAGGACAATCCATTTCCTTTATCTTTATAGAGATGGGCAATGGAGGCAGCCTTGAACTCCTGGGGGATCCTTCCTCTTACCATATAACTAGGGAAATTTCAGTCAATTTTTGTATGAGCAATGGACCCCCATCTTGTAATATCAGCTGGAATAGAATCAGTACCAGGGGCTTTGCCACATGAAAGGAGCCTAATGGAATTCAAAACCTATTCTTCAGTTGGAACTTCATCTAGGGAGGGATTGACTTCAGTCTGAGGTAAACGGTCAATGGCCTAAGCATGGATTGATTATGGTCTGTTGAGAACACTATGGAAGTGTTCAGCCCATCTCCCTAGGATCATGCCCTTATCATTAATCAATGCGGCTCCATCAGCACTGAGTAGTCAAGAAGAATCATAGGTCTTTGGCCCATGAATAGCCTTCATGGAATCATAAAATCACTTTGATTATTACTATCAGCATAAAACCGAATTTCATCTGCCTTCTTACTGAGCCAGGAATCCTGCATCTCTAAATTTTGCTTATACTTTAATTTTGATGGAATTAAATGCTGCCTTCATAAAGATGGATGAACTATCCTGCTGGCAAATCCTATGCAGTTCCTGTTTTTGGTTTAGCAGTTTCTGAATTTCCACATCATTTTCATCAAACCTGTTTTGGTGTTTGCGAGTGTTCTGACCTAGGTTATTGAATGCAGTGGTATATACCAAATCTCTGAAAGTTGCCCACTCCTTTGATCCACTATTGCCAACTGTGTTTTGGCTCAACTTTCTCTCCAAGTAAGCAACAAACTAGCTGCTCAGAGAAGAGGGCTGCTCTGTTGACCTTAATTCTTCTGCTAGTCATTTTGCCTTGGGGACACCACTTTTGATGAATGTGAATATTTAACTTGGAAAGGATAAATCTATGATCAGTCCAGCACTCTACACCACACATTGCCTTCATCACTCTCACATCTTGTCTATCTCTTCTTACAATTACGTAGTTTATTAGATGTCAATGTTTGCTGCAAGGGTGCATCCATGAAGTTTTATTGCATTTAAATAAACAGAAGACAGCGTTGGTGATGAGAACGTCATGAGATGCGCAAGTCTTTAGTTGTAAGTAACCATTGCTGTTGCTGTTTCTAACTCCATTCCACCCTAGGACTCCCTGGAAAGTCTGGTAGTCTGAGCCCACTAGAGCATTAAAACTCATCTAGAATTATAAGCTTGTCTGTCCTTTTTCAGCACGTTGATGATGAGGGTCTCTAGGTCTTCATAACATTTTTCTTTGACCTCATCAAGGCTGGTCATGGTGGGAGCATAGGTACTGATGATGGTGGCATGAAGTTTTCCCACAAGTGGCTATTGTGTTATCATGAGCCTGTTCTTCATGCCTTTTGGCAGGCATACCAGCTTGTTGACTAGATTAGTTCTGATTGCAAAACCTATACTAGCTTCACGGAGCCCCCCTTCACTGCAGCCACTCTAGAAAAACATGCATCCAGTTCTGACTGCAGTAAGCTGGCCTTCATTTGCCAGCCTAGTTTCACTCAGAGTTGCTATTTGGATGTGATACCTGCTGAATTCTCTTGCAATAAGAGCTGTTCATCTTTCAGGTCTATTGGGTTTTATGTTGTCCATGAGTGTGCACATAGCCCATGTGCTGTTGGTGAGTGGAATTGTCTTTGCAGATGAATTTGTACATTTTTTTGTGTTTTGACATCAGAGTGGGATTCCCCACCTGCCATAGTAATTGGGCCAGGGTTGGGTAAGTAAACAATTTTTAGGGCACCTTTCCTAGTCCCTTCCTCACACTAGCACGTGAGCAGTGCAATCCTTGAAAGGCTGCTCAGACACCCATGGGGCTGCTGAATCCCACTACTGCTTCCAGTGAGAAATGTCCCTATGGCCTGGGCCACCTGTGTGCAGAGTTTTGACCACAGCTCCCAGTGTATTTGCACCTGCTGCTTCATCACTTGCCTGTCTCCACAGGACTTTGAGATAGTTAAAATGGTAAAATGTTATGAGTGGTATCTTTTCATTCATGTATAAATTGAATTTGAGTGAGGCAGTTGCCTCAAAGTCCTTGCCCGTACTCTATTCTCCAGAGTCATCACAGTCCAGTGGCAGGACAGAATCAAGACAATTGGTGATGGCTTAAATGTAGTGGATGACCTTAGTGTCTTCAGTATCTAACCCCCACAGCTCTTGCTTCAGCTGCCTTTATGGTCATTGGAACAAATTGTTCTCAGCGGTTCATTCCATTAGGGGAAGTCTTCACATGTTTGGGGTAGAGACCCCTCTAACTCACCAATGGATTTGAGAGCCTTGATTACCCTCAACCTGGTTTAGTCTGTCTACCTAAATGGTTTACTGGGGTGTGGCTGCTACAGATACTTGGAGTTACAGGTAAGAGTGGGGTAGAACAGGTAGACATCAATGTTTCTTTTTCCTCAGTTAAAAAAATCCTGCCTCAAATATGTCCAGTTTGATCCTGGAAAAATCACTGAACTTTCCTGTACCTCAAGTTTCATTTGTAAAATGATAAAAAATAATGGTCTCTATCTCCTGGGACTTTTGTGAGGATCAAAAGTGATAACGTGTTTTGCAAACCTTAAAGCACAATACAAATGCTAGTTATTAATAACATCATCATTATCACTATAATTATTACAATATGATTGCTGGCATAATGTCAGGACATATTTAGAGTTACTTAATAGCAGATAATACTACTGTGATAGTGCAGAAATTAATAATTCATTTCAAAGTATGTATTTTTGAAACATGTACATAATTTCTTTGATTAATAATTGAAAATATTTAATCATTTCTATTTCCATGTTAATCATTTACATAACTAAACAAAAAAAGCAAGATTTCTTATGTGTTTTTCAGCATTATAGCCTAGAAAGATTTACATTAATTTTATTAGAATGGAATACAGGAAAAAGTGTTGAAGTTACATACAAGAACACGTGTTTTTGAAATTTGTCACTGAATCTGTCTGAAAAACTAGAAGCAAGTTATTGAACCTATCTGAATCTCAGTTTCTTCATCTGTAAAATGGGAGTATTAATGCCTATAGTACCTGTTTCATGGGGTCATAATTAGGGCAAAATTAGGTAATATATTCAAAGCTCTTTGTACACTTTAAAATGCTATATATTTGTGAAATTAAAAAAAAAAAAGAAATGACTAGTTTAACAAGGGAAATGAACCTGAGTAGAGTTAAAGACCCTACTGAGGTTAGTATTTTTTTGCTAATACTCCTTCATTCTTGTATCTTGGGATCCTAGGGAAATCACTTCTCCCCACTGTACTTCAGTTTCTCTAAAGATAAAATAAAATTGAAAGATAAAAGAAAGGTCCACATAAATGTAACCCAGGCTAAATTAACCCTGAGGTCCTTTCAACTTCTAAACTTATATGACTTGCCTAGGCTCCTATGGAGATTAATCTGAGGAGCTCCATTGATTTCCATATTTCATTCTTTTGTCTCTACTTTGAACCAGAATTCATTTTAGGGGGACTTCATGGGTAGGAAGACTGAGGTTCCACTGTTTGATGTGGCTGTTTGATTAATATCTGGTACAAAGGCTAGGATCTTTCCAAAATAGAGAAAACATTTTAATTCTACTAGAACACAGTAATTTCCATGTAATTCAGTGATCTTCCAGAGTCTAATTTAATATATATGTGTGTATATATATATATATATTTGATCTTTAATTGGACAAATCTATTGCTTCCTATGGAGCAAACTTCTTGTGATTGTAAAGGTAAAGAAGAGCCTTAGCGGAATTTTGAGGAGAGTCCCTATGTTGTGAAGCTGTTGGACCAATGGGAAAATATATTCATCTCTTCTCTATTAGGTCAAATGGGCTGGCATCCAATTTTGTTTCAAACCTTTGCTGCCTGACATTTTGTTCCAGAATTTCTTAGAACTTTCCTGATGGGGAACTTGCTAAACTTACTTGCTTGTATAAACAACCTCAGCTTTAAGTTTCACTTATTTTTGCACATTTTCCAGTAGTTGCCTTGTTGCTCTGTTGAGGCCCTTGAGGGTCATCTATCTGTACCTCAACAGGGAAGCACCATCTGTGCAAACTAACCAAAAGAATAGTTCTAAATTGGGTATTTCCCTTAATGAAACCTGTCCTTCTAGCCTGTGGTACAGAAAGATAGAATTAAAATAGATAAAAGGAAGGTACCCTTATGTAGATTTATATAGAAAGGCCAAGAATTTAGGGGAAGTAGAATCAGAATTATTCACATCCTAGGTAGCATGGATGATGTCCTGGGTCTTCTCTGTGGTAGTGTAGCTTGATAAATCCAGATAAGTATTTTCTCCAACTGAAAAATTCCATGTTTTGAGTAGTAAATCAGCAGGAAGGAGGAATAGTTATTATGATTTTCTCCTTTTGTAGCTATAGAGATAATTCAGATATGCCCTCCATAGTTCAAATGTGACTTGATCAAAATAGATTTTTGTTAATGTTCTAGAAATATATTATTTTGGGATTATGTTTAAAAAATACTGTGTTGCAAACTATCCAGTATAATTTGTTACCTTTACAGAAAATTATAGAATTTTGAATTTGGAGCTAGAAAGGGTCTTGGAGAACATCTAGTCCATATTGCTAATTTTCCAGATTAAGAATCTACTTTACATCTGTTTTATTTCTCCTATATTGGGTCCAACTTCAAATTGATCTATAATCACAGATACTAGTTCAGAATGTCTGGGTTTATATTTAGTTATTATTTATTAAAATATAAATCATTAAATAATATAAATATTATTACATTTAGTTATATATAGTTAGAATGTTATAGCAATTGTAATTATCTTAATTTCTATTTGCATTAAATCAATAGTTGACCAATGACTTCTTCAAATCGTGTACAAATGAGGAGATTTGGATTCCATATAGAATCCTGGGTAGGCTCAGAAATACTAGAGCTAGGCAAGTGCAAAAATCTAAGTGACCCTCAAAAATACACCTTTAATAATTTGGTTTTAGATTTGCTTAAAGTTTTCACATTTTCCCATCTGGGAATAATCATTCTTTTTCTCTTCCAACTCTCCACTATATAAAACAAAGAAAAAGAAGTGAAAAAATTAAGTGGTTTTTCAGCAGTAAGATAGCAATTATTGATGTAAATCTGAAAAGAGAAACAATTACAGCAACTTATTTTAGTCATTTTATTATAATGGTCGTTTGTCAAACCCTCACATTAAAATAACTATGCATAAAGGCAGTTACTTGTGTTCCTGAATATCATAAAATATATGTTTTGCTTTGAGTATTCAATTCAATTTCTCAAACATTTAATAAGTGCTCACTATGTGCAAGATATCGTGCTAGGTGCTGGAGATACAAACATGATGAGACTCTTGTATTTAGCAACAAGGGTGCTGATAAGACTTGTAGTTTTGATTTGTTTTGTTTTTTCCAGATAGAAGGAGCAATTGAAGGTATAAGTTGTGCCAGAAAAGAAGAAGTCTGGAAGCTTTGTTTCAACATGGAGAGGAAAGGAGCCTGAATGTGCAATTGCATACTTGAAGCAGTATCCAAAGGACTGCAAGTGAAGAATCCTAACACCCTGAACTGAATATAACCAAAATGAGTTGGAGACTTATCTGGCTCACCAATCCACTTAAGGAGTGACTTCATTCTCTTCCCCCTTTGCCTCTTCACTGCTGGTGAATGCTCCTGACTTCCTCTTAAATCTTACCTACGTGCTAGCTTTTCTTTAATAATAGCTGTTGTCTTCAGTTGATTTTCACTGCATCTAGTGTTTGCTCTAAAGGAGTTAATCATGTAACTTGGGAAGGGCAAATGGAACTGCATCTAGTCATAAATGCAAGCCTATATTGAAACCCTGTCTCTTTTGTCTTTTTGTTTGTTTGTTTGTTTGTTTTGTTTTGTTGCTTTTTGGAGGGCAATTGGGGTTAAGTAACTTGCCCAAGGTTACTCAGCTAGGTTTTTTTGTTTGTGCATGTTAAGTGTCTGAGGCCGGATCCGAACTCGGGTCCTTCTGACTCCAGGGCCAGCGCTCTACTCACTGCGCCACCTAGCTGCCCCTGTCTTTTATTTTTTAATTTGGTACACACCATTTTTACCTATATTTCAAGTTTGGAAACTCATTTTTTTCAAGCAACAATGCAAAAAACAATTATCCATGAAGAAAGAATAATCTCTCAAAATTATAAAAGCATCCCTGCTATTATTACATTTTGGGGTTATTTGTTTGTTTTGTACGTTTTGGGGTTGTTTTTTTTCTTTTTTAGGAAGGGTGAAGGCAAGGCAGCTAGGGTTAAGTGATTTGTCCAAGGTCACATGGTTAGTAAGTGTGAAGTGTCTGAGACCAGATTATTATTACATTTCTAAATGCAAAAATGAATCCATATCATTGCTTCTGTGTAGCCAGAGAAGTTCATTTTCAAAACAGATAAAATTCAGTCTTTAAGAGTCAATGGTTTGAATGAGGTCTTTATTTGTTTGCCTTAGTCCTTTAAAATCATTAAGCATGCAAGCTTCTTAGAGGAAGGTCCCCAAAGAAACCAGGGTGTATTTAGGACATCCAGTTTATGCCAGAGCTGGGGAAGTCTCTGGGTCATCTGAGTCAGGAGCAGAAGCACTTGATTTGTCTGTTCTTCTTCCATGATTGGGCCATCACCAAGTCTGCACCTACTTCTTCCACCTCTGCCATCATATTCTGGATGACTGAGATCTCCAAAATTGATATTCAACTGGGATGTGATATCATTGGTGGATTTACAGAAGTGATGATCCATCACAAATTCTTTGGTGTTAGCCTTCCCACTCTTGGACTTGTGAAGCACAAATCCCTTCTTCCACTGCCTATCAGTGCCCATGTCTCTGTCTCTCTTATTATCTCCCTCTCTCTCTCTAACAAGGTTATATAGCTATTAAATAGTAGAGCTGGTATTTAAATGTAGTCCCTCTGACTACAACTGAAGCAACTTTCCCACTGTACTTTGTTGACTAAGAAAATCTCTTTATAAAGTAGATACTTACACAGGTAGGTATACAATTAAATCATGTCAAATTGTATTTGATTCAAGAAATATTTGTTAAACACTTCAAGCAAAGAATTGCACTAGACTTTAAAGACACAAACATGAAAAATGACAAAGTCTCTGCCCTCAAGAATTATTCAAACTAATATGGAATGGTACTTACACAAATAATAATAATATAAAATAGCATGTGATTTGCACACAAGTGCATTTCATTGGGGAGGAATGGGAGATTTGGGGAATATATTATCTGGAAGAAAATTTCTTCAAAGACTACACAAAAAAGCACTAGCCATTATAACATTTAGTATAACTCAAAGGAAAGTAGCCAACAGGTACGGGACTGATTATCAACTGCTGATATTCCACAGTTAAAATACATATACGATACATAATGTTTAGACCTACATCATCTTATACCATTTGTGTGAAATCATGAACCGGAGCACATTTTTTACTCAAATTTGCCTTAGAAATCATGTCATGTTACCCACTAATTTACACATGGTAAAAATGAATGTATTATATTTTTTATATTAACAGAGTTAGTTACTGAATGATCAAAGATTAGAAAACATCTGATGTCATCAAGGTTGTTGGGTTGTTCAGTGCACCACATCTTAGAGTTACCTCACCACTACAGATGTCTGGAATATAGTCATCATCTTTTATCCTTGTGAAATAATAATTTTGAATTAAATTACTTAACAGACTCCACCTATAATTATTGACTATACTTTATATACAAAATAGTTATCAGATCATTGCTATCATTACCTTGACTTCTTTAAGACTTCTACTATCAAACTAAAAATTTACTATTTTCCAAATTCTTTTATTTTCAGAGAAATTAAGCACTGCTTTAGGAATTCACTTCTCATTTAAATTTAGAATTCTTCACGAATTATCCGTATAGTAAGTGACTGCTTACATGTTAATGTATTTTGTGATAATCACCTAATGCATTTAGTTTATACAAGTTGAATTTTATAAACACTTTTTAGTTCATTGTTTAATTGTGTCATTAAAATAAAACTCACTATTGATATTTCATTTTAGTTAATATCTCCATTATAATTCTTTTAAAGCTTTTGTCATCTTCCCATAATAATTAAATTATTAATCTAATTAATTCAAAACATTATAACATCTCTTTAGTATGGATGATTAAAAAGTCATAGATTATAATAATGTTTATATAATACTGATATAATTTTTAAAGATAAAGTTGTCAGTTGTCTCAGTTCTCTATCATTAATTATCCTTTTAGTTTCTACTGTCTTCATTTGAATCTTATTCCTAAATTGATGTATTAAGATGTATTCCTAACTTAGGAGGTGCATGAAGGGTATGAATATTGGGGGATGGAGGTGGTAAAGATGGGACTACTTTTCATAGGTGTCCATAAATCATTTTATAGCCACCCTCCTTTTATTTCTATCCTTTTTCTTTTATCCTTTAGCACTTTGTGCTTCCTTATAATCTCACTAAAAGTAAAAAAAAAATGATATTTATTGGAGGGTAAAAATGTGTATCAAATGCAGGCGTGACCAATAGAACAGATAATGCCAGCTTCCTTTGTCCACTTCCTTAAATCCTAATTATCTTCTAACATTAGGAGAGAAAAATAAAGTAAAGTAAATTAAGGCAACACATTTTAGTGTCACTTTTAAAACTGGAAAATGACGATCAGTGAAAAAATATTACATTGGATTGACATCACAAATCTGTATGCTGAAATACTGTCAGATTTTGAAGAGGGACAAAAAAGAATCTCCAACTTACATTTAAAAATAGAGAAGAAAGACAAGCTGAGAAATTATACTGTTCGGGTTGATTTAAATACTTAGAAGGACTTGGAGAAAAGTAACCAAACAATCAATTTGCAAACACCTGGAAGATCATAGGGTGCAGAGTAATAACCAATATGGTTTTGTGAAGAGCAAGCCTTGAAAGACAGTTCTAATTTCCTTCTACGACAGAGTGACAGGCTTTGTAGATGGAGGGAAGCAATAGATGTAATATATCTTGACTTCAGCAAGTTTTTGATTCTGTCATGAATGACATATTCATCAACAAGCTATAAAAACATGGCTTCAGTGATATTATGGTTTGGTTGGAAGGTTGAACTCAAAGACAGTCATTATGGGTTCATTGCTGACTTGATGCAAGAGGTGGACAGGGCCTATCAAACAATATTCTATGGATGAATGATCCCTCCAAGGTGTAGTTGTGTGTATTTTTCAAGTATGGATGCATGCATGTGTGTATATGTATAAATATATGTATAAGTGTGTTTATGTGTGTACCATAAATACACTAATATATGTGTATGTGCCAATATAAAATATATAAGATATATGTACCTGTGTAAGGGGAAAAAGAGACAGAGAGAAACACAGAAATAGATTGTTAATGTTGGAAAGGAACACTAATAGATCAATATTCTTAAAGTGGTATCTCCCTGATAGGAAAGAGATATCTAGATTATCTTGCTTGGAAAATAGTGAAACAAAAGTTAGTCTTCTTTGTATTGGTATTTACTGCTTCTGTTTTAAAAGAATGGGAATGAAAATAACAAAATAATTAAATGAAATAAAACACAGAAGATTTTTAAAATTAATATGCTTCCCTTATGGAATTTTCTTCTCCTGGAGTTGCCTAGGCCACTGGTATAAACAGAGGTCACTTCCTGCTGTACCACATAAAACCTGTGTGAGTGTGGACAAGTCACTTAACCATTTTGTGCCTCATTTCCTCATCTATAAAATGAAGGGTTTGCCTAGGTCACATATAAGGTCCCTAACAGCTCTAAACATATCCTATGATAAGGCACTTAGCACAGTGTCTGGCAAAAACATAATAGGTATATTATGAATGTACATTGAGTATGATTCTTTAGACTACTGTATATTAATGTACCTTTGTGTCCTGAGGAAACATAAATGTGAGGTAAATATTTAACTCTTTACAATAAATTATACCAACAATATTGTTAGTGAAACTCTCATTAAATCATGTGCCTTGGTAATACAAGTCTGGTGTTAGAAAATTATTATTTAAATATCTGGAATTCTTAATAACCAATCCCACAAATCTAGGAGCTTCTGATGAACACATGTGTGTTCAAGAAAAAAAAAGAAGTAACACTCCAAAGGTGATACTCAATTAGTGACACTTTTATCTTGTTAGCAAGGTTATTTACAACTCTCACCTCTTGAATCTGTGAAGGATTTTGTTCCTTTATGGGAACTTGAAGTTGCAACTTGAATTCAGGCTTCTAATATTCATATGGGCCAAAATTAGATTAAAGATCAAAGAACTATTTAAAAAGTATTTTTCATGAATGATACTATTAAATGGAAGTGCCCTGAAAATTCTGATGATTTAATTCAGCCAAACATGATAATGTGTGCAGATAATTATACTAAGAGATGGGAGAGATGTGAAATTTAGATGAGGCTCAGTCCTTGGCCTCATGTTATTTACAGTCTAGTATGGGGACAGGTAAAATAATACTACCAAATGAAATCTGTGTAATACAAGAGAAGCATGTCATTAGATAATCAAATAAGATTGTTTGAACCTTTTCTCCAATTATTCCATACTACTATATTTTTTTTCACTCAAGGAATTTATTGAGATCATTGCTAAACCCATTTGAGAGGAAAAAGTATTCCTAATAGCACTCTTTATAAAGTAATAGATTGGAATTAAACTGAGTTTCCTAAGAATTCAGAGATTGCTAGCCAAATACCAAAAAATGAACATATTAAAATATTCAATATTCTTCTATACTTCATGAGTAAATATGAATATGACATATTCAAAGAATTACTAGGACTTTTGAATGAAGAATTATATAAAATGGTATGGAGAGAAAACAAAAGAAAAAAATATATACACTATTACAATGTCAGACATAAGGACAACTTTAAATAGCAATAAAACTCAGATTTTTAAAAAAATTACATATTTTATTTTATTTGGTTATTATTGGTGTTCAAGAAAGTTCAAGACAGGGGGCAGAGTCAAGATGGAGGAGTAGAAACAGCACTTCCTCAGGACTCTAGCCAACACTACTTCAAAATTATGCAAAAGGGGGACTCTGAACAACCTCTGGAACTCCACAACACAAAATGACATGGAGAAGCTAACCTCCCACTGAGGACAGCCGGGCAGCCCACCAGGGAATGGCCAGCCCAGCAATCTGGGAGTTGAGCCCAGGGCCCCGTGAGTTGGAGGTTTTAGCCCCAGGGCGGCCAGAACAGCAGCCTGCTGGAGGGCCACTGGAACACCAGCAGCTGTGGCATTTCCAGAATTATCAACACATAGATTCCTAGGACAAAGTAAGAGGTCAATGCCCTATGGACTTTGTGACTGGTTGGGAGAGCCTCAGCTTTTCCCCTGGGGGCAAGAAGCCGCTGAGGAACCTGTGCAGATTGTACCACATTGCCATGTTTCAGCTTCAGCTCTTGGCCTGCAAACTGTAGGGGGATCCAGTGATAAGTCTGGGGGGTGATCACTCTCGCTTTACCCTTGTTGGATCTGGTTTGCAGTCTGGGGTGGTGATCTTGGGGTGTGTGTCCAGCTTGCCAGAGTGTGTGGAAGCTTCAGAGAGGCCACCCAACTAATACCTCTGGCAGTTAAGAAAACCCAAAAATTTGGGATGGAAGCTTCCCTGGCTGGTGGGAGAGTCCTACTGTGGCAACAAGCCCAAAAGACAAGTAATTGAGTGGCAATGTGCCTAGGCAAAGGAAACATAATAAACAGAAAATTTCAACATTAGACTCCTATTTTGGGGGCAAAGAGGATCAAAGTATGGAACAGGAGGAGAACTGTGAGGTTAGAAATCCTGTAACAAAAGCCCTAAATGAAAATACGAGCTGGATACAGGCCATAGCGGACCTTAAGAAACAGATAAGAAAAGTGGGGAAAAATTGGGAAGAGAAATGAGAAAGATGCAAGAAAAGTATGAAATGAGAGTCAACAGCCTGACTGAGGAAAATAACACCTTGAAAATTAGACTAACTCAAATGGCAAAAGAGGCTCAAAAAGCTAATGAGGAGAAGAATGCCCTAACGAGCTGAATTTGCCAGATGGAAAAAGAATCTCAAAAGCTCACTGAGGAGAATCATTCCTTCAGAATTAGATTGGAGCAAATGAAAGCTATTGACATTATGAGAAATAAAGATGCTATTAAGCAAATCCAAAGAAATTAAAAAAAAAATAGAAGTCAATGTGAAATATCTCATGGGAAAAACCACTGACCTGGAAAATAGATCCAGGAGAGACAATCTAAAAATTATTGGACTACCTGAAAACCATGATCAAAGAAATAATCTAGAAATCATCCTTCAAGAAATTCTTAAGGAAAATTGGCCTGATGTTTTAGAACCAGAAGGCAAAATAGATATTGAAAGAATCCACAGATCACTTCCTGAAAAAGATCCCAAAAAGAAAATTCCTAAGAATATTGTAGCCAGGTTCCTGAATTCCCGTATCAAGGAGAGAATATTACAAGCAGCCAGGAAGAAACAATTTCAATATTGTGGAAACACAATCAGGATAGCACAGGCTATGGCAG
The DNA here is from genome assembly GCA_011680675.1 of Gymnobelideus leadbeateri. Taxonomy (NCBI): domain Eukaryota; kingdom Metazoa; phylum Chordata; class Mammalia; order Diprotodontia; family Petauridae; genus Gymnobelideus; species Gymnobelideus leadbeateri. Next base: position 117,027 of record WOXC01004141.1, read on the forward strand.
CTTCTACACTGTGGGATTGAAGGGCATGGAATATGAAGTTCCACAGGGTAAAGGCCCTGGGATTAAAATGAAGAATTACCTACCAGCAAAACTGAGTATCATGTTTCAGGGGAAAATATGGTCATTCAATTGAATAGAGGACTTTCAAGCATTTTTGAGGAAAAAACCAGAGTTGAATAGAAAATTTGTCATTCAGGTAGAAGAAGCAAGAGATGCTTGAGAAGGTAAACAGAGAAAAGAAATCATAATGAACTTATCAAAGTTGAACTATTTACATTCCTACATGGAAAAATGATAACTCTAACTGATGAAACTTTTCTCAGTATGAAAATAGTTGAAGAAGTGTATATGGGCATATGAATACATATTTGAATGTGTGTACATATGTTTTCAGGTATAAACAGACAGAGGGCACAGGTTGATTTTAATAGGAAGGGATTATACTTAAATATAGGTGAAATTAAGAGGTGAGAAAGGAATGTAATTATTGGAGATGGGGAGAGACAGAATGGGGTGAACCATCTTCTATAGAAGAGCCAAGGGAAAATGGTTGCAGGGGAGGGGAAGAACAGGAAGTCAAAAAGATAAAACCTTATTCTCATTTAAATTGGACCAGGGAGAGAATGACATACATATTAAATATAGTGTCCCACCCTACAAGAGAGTAGGGCAGAAGGGGATGAGAGAGGGGAAGTTGGAGGGGAGGTCAGGCTGGGGGGAGGGAAGTTGGAAGCACCCAATTTGAAAAGGGACAGGATCAAAGTGAGGAGTGGACCAGGTGGAAGGTAGGATAGGACGAAGGGAAATACAGTCAGTCTTTTACAATATATCTACTATGGTAATGCTTTGCATAGCTACACATGTACAGCATATACTGAGTTGCTTATCTTCCTTTTAAATTCAAATTTTTAAAAAATATATAAATACTATGAATAATACTATTTTGTATATAATTGGGAGATAAGATGTACAGGCAATGGGGCACGGGGATTCACCTTGCCCTACTGGAAAAGTCAAAGGGGTTATGGTAGAAGAGATGGGAGAGAGCAGATTGGATGAGGGGATATCCTGTGTGACTGTTATTTTGGATTGGTGGGTAGGGGAAAAATGGGGAAAAAATTGTAACTCAAAATCTGATGGAAATGAATGATGTAAACCAGAAGTTAATAAAGCATTTGAAAAAAAGTTGAAGATAGGGAACTTTCCACTTATTTAACAGACAGTAGGTATTTAATTAATTCTTACCACATTGAATATCTGTTTTAAGTTACATAAAGCCACAGCCTCATGCCCTGTGAAATATTTCCATTTGCTATATTCAGTTAGTACTGGTTTCTCTCATTGAAACATTTTCCAATGTGACTTATAGATCATTTATTTTATTACATTACCAGACATTCTTTGTTTTTTTTCAGGCAAAAGGTGTATGGTAGGAGAAGTATCCTGAATTGAACTGAATTATTCTTATGTTTGGTAACTGTGTAAACAGTCTGTCAGGGCTGAACTATATCTTCACAAAACTGAAAAGTAGACAAATCTTTGGCTTTACAACCTTCTCAATTCCTTTTATTATTATAGTTATGAATATATCTCTCCCTATTTCCAAGAGCCCAGGGTTTCTATTGTGACCTCTAATTTCTGTTACAAAGGATTGAAGATTGAAATCTACTTTATCAATTCAATTAAAAAAAAACATTTATTTTATGTCTGTTCTGTGCAGAGGATTGAGTTCTCAATTATAGTAATTCACTCCAGCATCTCTTCTCAGCCTATGTTCCATGAAAGTGTTCTCTGTCCTAAGATTATCATTCATTCTTTTCCCATACCCAAACAATTCCATTTCTGGGATATGACTATTTTTATTGCTATTTCATAATAAAAACCGGTAATTATATAATTAAAACCTGTAATTTCATAATAAAAACCTGTAAGGTTTTCAAAGGTTTTACTAATATCATCTCATATGATTCTCACAATAACCATTAGAGACAAGTGCTATTATTAGCATTATTTAATAAAAAAGGAAATTGAAGTAGAAAGAGGTTAAGTGATTTGCCTAAAGTCATAGAAATCGTGTCTAAGCACAGATTTGAATACAGGCCTTTCTGACTCTAGGCCCAGGACTTATTCCTTGTTCTACTTAGATGATGTAAATTATTAATTAATTCAATTTAATTAATGATTTAAATCAGTCTTCTTTGGTGCCAGGTGGGCACAACTCTTCAAACAACACAACTCAACCTCACTGATTTTTCAAGGTTTAAAATCTCTTTAAAATGTCATCCAGTATTTTTCTGTCTATAAACAGCTATATAACAAAGAATTTACATTAAAACAACTTCAAGAACAATTGTAAAAGTGGAAGAGAATTAAAGAAAGTAGATGCATCACAGCCTATGGGAAGAAAGAAGGTAGTTTACGTTAGTGATTAGATGGTAGGGAGTGTATTGCTGAATTTCTGGGACTCTAGTTTTCTTATCTGTAAAAAGAAAAGCTTTTTATTGGATGATTTCTCAAGTCCTTTCAAATTTTAGAACCTATGCTCTATGAACATCTGATTGAGCTTAATCCTTCTGTTCTCTGAATGTTTTATATTTTTAAACACAATTTTAAGAACCTTAAGTATTTTCTTGCCCTAAGGCAAATTAAAGGCAACAAAATACAACTGTAAAATATGTATGTGTTTATGTGTGTGTGTGTGTATGTAGGTGTGTACAAGAACTCAACTAGTAACACATCCTGGAACCTTTTATAATCTGGGAAAATAGCCAATACACTTCAGTACTACCATAAGTCATTAATATTAGGGCATAATGATAACCAATGTTTATAGTAACATTGCTTGAGCATCAAGAAAATATGTCTTGAATAATCAAGAAAAATCTCAGTGGGGAGGCTAGGTGGCGCAGTGAATAGAGTGCCGGCCCTGGAATCAGAAGGACCTGAGTTCGGAGCCGGCCTCTGACACTTAATCCGCACAAACAAAAACCTAGCCGTGTAACCTTGGGCAAGTTACTTAACCCCAATTGCCCTAAAGGGGCGGCTAGGTGGCGCAGTGAGTAAGAGCATCGGCCTCGGAGTTGGTATGACCCGAGATCAGATCTGGCCTCAGAAAATGAGCACCCACGCACAAATAATGACTAGCCGTGTAACCTTGAGCAAGTTACTTAACCCCAATTGCTTTAAAAAAAAAAATTAAAAAAAAGAAAAATCTCAGTGATAGTCAATATTCTTGAGTAAATTTTTTAAAAAATTACCATAAAATGTTTATGATAAAAAAACAGTGGTATTTCAATGAATAAGCTTTGGTTATCTAGGAGAATGTGCATTAATATGGAGCACCTCCTCACTCTGATAATGATTGGCAAGTAATAAATGACAAAAGTTAGTTACAACTAATAGAGATATAATGATATAATCCTATATAGGTAAAAAGAATTAGCTACAAAAAAAACCCGCTTCATGAACACTGCATATTGATATCGATGATACAAGCCATCTAAGCAACTTCTATTTTAAGTTTATCTTTTCCCTATTCTGTGAAGTAAGGACATCATCTCAGCACTCTCCCTCTTTCATTCTTCTCACAAAATGTGTACTTTGCCCAGGGAGATAGGATGATATCAGCTATTAAAATCAATCTAATTTAAAGTGATTCTTAGGAAATCTTTATGTCCTATATCTATATTTTATGACAGGATCTTTAAATAAAGACATTATGGACTTTTTGGTTGTTTCCTGTTCATTGAATTACACATAAGACACTGATCCTTTAAGACTGAGATAATATTTCTTTTTTTTTTCTTTTTGGAAGGGGGGAGTCAGGGCAATTGGGGTGAAGTGACTTGACCAAGGTCACATGGCTAGTATGTGTTAAGTGTCTGAGGCCAGATTTGGACTCAGGTCCTCCTGACTCCAGGGATGATTCTTTATTCACCTTGCCACCTAACTGCCCCAATAGTATTTCTTCAAGAAATAATGTCCCATAGCTTGGGTAACTGTCTCTTAAATAAATAAATATGTATATGTGTACATGTGTATATATGTATAAGTATATGTATGTACACATAGACACGTTTGTATAAAGATCTCTATAGCTAGCTATTAATCTTTCAGTAGTGTAGCAAATCTTACTGCAAGAAAAGTGAGTTCAGTCTTTGACATTACATAATGTGGGTTTCACACAGCCTCCCTTCAAGGCTTTTCCTTCCTGTTTACATGTGCAACTTCTTTCTATTTTTTTAAATAATAATCAATTCTTTGTAAGTCAATGTTTATCAGGAGTGATAAACATAAATAGTGATATCAATACACCAATATGAACAGAAGAAATTCAATAAGTTTAGAAAGTAAATTATATATAAATATAATAAACATCCAAGCTCATGAACATTCCTAAAATTTCTTTTTAGACTATACCCAGATGTCACATTTTATCTTTTTCCTTCTTTAAAGCTTTTTTTTAAAGCATCTTTAAAGTGGTCCCTCTTAGTGGAGGTCTTCAAGCAAAAACTACATGATCATGTGTTGGCTTTGTTCTATAGAGGGAATTGTTCAGTTTTGAATTATAGAAGTTGGCCTGTAAGTCTCTTCCAACTTCAGATTCTGTGGTTCTGCTTTTTTTCTCAAATACTATCTTTCAATACAAATTGATCCCACTAGGTGGCAGAGTGGATAGGATGCTGGGCAGACCTCAGCTGAAATAGGGCCTCACTTACTAGATGTATTTATCTTGTCATTTAATCTTGGTTTGCCTCAGTTTCTTCAACTATAAAATAAGGATAATAAGAGCACCTACCTCCTAGAGCTGTTGTGAGGATTAAATCATATGTATGAAGTACTTAGTACGGTTCCTGACACGTAGAAAGCATTTACTAAATGCTTTTCTCTTCTCCCTATAAATGAAATGTGTAATGTAATAAATCCTATTTTTAAAAAATTATTTTTAATTGCTTATATTTTGTAGTACAAGAGATTCTTATCTAATGTTGTTGCATCAGTGAGTCTTCCAGGGGGTCAGGAAACATATTATTTCAGACTAGGAGAGAATTTCCAATACCATATTTTACAACTTATACAAGATGAAGAATTCATGAAATGAAGAAAAAAGTGAGTAGAACAAAGAGAAAATTTTATACAGTTTCAGCAATATGTAATCTAAAAATAAATGACATATGAAGAAAGATGCTATCTGCACCCAGAGAAAGAACTGCTAAATAGAAGTATGTATAGAATAATTTTTACATAAAAAACATATGAATCTAAGAGTATTCAGCTCTAGGGAAGGAGAGGGGAAGAAAAGAAAAAAAGGGGAAAAATTACATGATAAATTTGGAGGGAATCTCAAGTTGTACATAGTAGATTTGCAGTCTTGTGTGCAGTTATCTTTTATATTGTGCTGTATTATGGAAATGCTTGTTTTCTTCCATAAATGAAAATAAAATAATTTTTTTTCAAAAAGATGAAGAATCCCTCTATGTTATACACCAAAGTGATTTTGTTTGAAGAACTCCAGTTATAGTGATGGGGTGGTTTGGAATTTGAGGTGGGGACAGGGAACCCAATAATAACAAAGAGGTAACCCATTACATTTATTTTATGCATTGCTCCTAATTCTGTCCTCTAGGGTCAAGCAAAACAAATCTGATACTTCTATATACAAAGAATCAGGTATCAATATCATTACATTTATTTTCACTAATTCTTTTAACACTATTTATATTGCTCTTCACTATACTGATTTTGCTCCTCTGGACACTCCTCGCTTATCATTATCCTTGCTAAAATGTGATGTTCAAACACGAATCCAATTCTCCTGACATGGTATGACCAGAAAAGAGAACAGTGAGACCATTACATCCCTAGTTTATACAATATCTCTAATAATGAAAAGCATTTTCTCTTTCTAACCTAACTCTAATCTCCTATCGTGAATTCCAGTTTGAAAGACTGAAAAATCTCCCCAAAGTCTGAAGCACTTAAATAATTTAAATTAATTTTAAATTGTGTTACACTTTACAAGCCCAGAATCACAGCCACATCTTTACTGGAAAGCTTATAAAAATTTGAAATGCTCCAATAATTTTAAATCTTGTAGAAGCCTGGTACCTTCCAAATTAAAGTGCTAATAAAAAAATTAGCACTGAAATTTAAATCTCCATGTGCAATGTAGGATGATTTAAAATTATTGAAGCCTTTCAATTTTTTATGAGCTCTCTATGTGGAAGTGAATCAAGCGGCTTCTTAAGTCACAGAGAAGTCACTTTAAAAACAAACAAACACAAATGGTCACAGTCATAAAAACACGAAGGAAGAATACCTTTCCTCTGTACTTTGTAGAAACTATAGAAGTGCAATTAATTAAATGGGGGAAGGGTAGGCTAGAACAATTCATGCAAGAGCATCTGTCTCCTATGAAGGGTGAACATGTCTCAAGAGCTCTCTGCTTGAAGAACTGTTATTTCTAAAAAGAATATAAAGTCTTCAGGGTGTGCTCTTGGACTTTATATTCAAAGATCGTACTGAGTTAGTTATCAGTATCTATTAGGTCCCTCAAGAACAATAGAGGGGTATAGCATTGCACCCTTGTGTGGCATATCAAGTACACAGCTGACCTGACATAAGTTGTACAGCACCAACTGAGTCAGCATTCTCCTAATTATAGTTCCTGTGACCAATAGCTCCAAGTTTCTGCAGTGTTAGGAGCCCTTGGCTCATCTCAGGGCTTAAGATCAGGGCTGAGACATCTTAGTAAGCCCTTTGAAGTGGTGAGTTACAATTATTAATAGGATGATATGAAATGACTGTCCTGCTCCTCCTCTTGGCCATAAAAGGATAAATTTTATACTCAATGTAGATTACTACAACTATACTTCAACCAGGGCCATTTTTATGGACTATAGAAATCACTTAAATGGAGAGATTAGCGATGCCATGATTCCCCCTCCCAACTGATTATGTGGCATTTTAGAGATACTATGGCATCTTGTATTGGATTTTTCTACTGAGTTTTGATAGTTCTTACTCAATAGACTTTGAAATATGCAAAATATAGAATTTAATTGAAAAGAACACTGATCTTTTTTTTAAAGAAAAGTGAAGCATAACTAAACTAATGCAATTAAGAATTCTATTAATACAGTATTTTAATTTTTATCAAATTGTATGCCTTGAATAATTACATTATAAATTCCACAGTGTTAATATAAATGATTTAATAAACAAAAACTTCTTAGAACAACGTATATTGTGCATGGTAAAAAGTTATTTGTTAACTACTTTGGGGGAGGATGAGAGTGCTCTTTCTGACCCCTTTGGGGATATAACAAGATTGACTGAGTAGTAATTCAGCTATGTATTCTTTATTCCTACTATGATCTAAGTCAGGAACCCTTCCCTACCATTAGGGGGTGAATAGAGCTCTGTGAGGATCTATACTCAACTAATTAATCTTCATTACTTGGGATAGTACATCTTAGCGTCCAACTCAAAGCTTTCTTTTCTGCCTCTCTAAAAAGGGAAAAAAAGAGGATGTTTACCAAATGTACATACTTAATCACAAGCCTCACTAGTAGTATGGGATAGATCTCTGGAAAACTGGGATCAAAATCTGTGGCAATCCTGAGGTCACTACCAATTAGTTGCCCCCCTGTATTTGTTTCCCTTATTTCCCCCAAAAGAGAGGAAAAAGACAAGATTGTCCTGCTATTCCAAACTGGTTTTTTGTTTCCATACTAGCCTTCATGGATTTTGAATAATAAGTTTCAATGTGTGACTCTCCTCCCTCTTCCCCACGCATTACAGAGTAATTCTACTGAATTTTACTCTATTTCTTTTTAAAGCTTCCTGTCCTTGGGCCTCTTAAGGAAGGACACTATCAAATTTCATAACTCAAAACTCTTTAACAAGTACACTGTATCTAATATATCAGTGTTAGCACATTTTTTACTACTTGCCAATGAAACATAAATCAGGGATTTGCCTATTTCCTTTTTCACCAATAAATTCTTGCTATGAATCATAGGGTAGTCCTGGGTTCGCTAAATCTATGCGAGTAGAGATCAACTTTGGCATATTCAAACAAACTTAAAGACTTCTGTTATGAGTCTGGAAAAAGGCTGTATCAATGACAATGCCTAAAGTAATTCCAAAGAAAGGGCAGATAGTTGTCACAGTGGGAAAAGGAGAAAATGAAGAGTTCATATCTGTCCTTGGACCTTACTAGCTGTGTGACTCTGTACAAGTTACTTAACCCTTTATGCTTCCCTTTCCTCATCTGTAAAATGACCTAGACAAAGAAATGACAAACCAATCCAGTATTATTGCCATGAAAACCCCAAATGGGTTCATGAAGAGTTGGACACAACTGAACAGCAATTTCAAAGAGGTTCCATCATCAGATCATTGATCATCAAGTGTTGATTCATTTATTCATTTGTTTCTTTATTCATTCACTGATTTCTCTATCTATCTTATTGAACCATATACAAAGATTTGGAGGAGACGCAGATTACATCAGTGAAGGGAATATCCACAAGTATAAAACTGAGCATTTGCCAAGAGTTCCCTGAAAGGCAAAGATATTTTAACTGATTTGAGCAAACGCTATCTTTTAAGTCCCCATAAAAGTCATATCAAGCAAACACTTACTATGCTCCTACAATGTGTAAAATACTAGGGATTTAAGACATTTCTTTATGTAAGCAACAGGGATGAAAAGACCAAAAGCAAAAAGTCGCTTCCCTCAGGGACTTAACATTTTAAAAGGAGAGTGTTGCAGGAGATCACAAGAATATTTCAATGCTTTTAAAAGGTTTGTTACGTTCATGTTGCCACAGCTCCACAAATTCTATTCACAGAAAGCCAAATTTGGAAGATTCCACGAGTTATACTTACTAAGCCTTGTGATTTCATACAAGCATCTTAATCTATTAAAGTTCCAGTATTGTTGCTGTTGTTGTTTTTCTTTCTGTAAAATTGGGATAATGATACTTCCATTCCAAGGTTACTTTGAGTATTAATTATAACCATGTTTGGAAAATGTTCTGTACTGATAAAATATTAATGCATGTCTTAGATGGCATTTACATTTTTGGGGGGTTAACAAGCTTACTTTAATCAATCACACATGTATCATTTACCTAGTTCAAGGGGAAAAAGTCAGCACCCCGAACTTCAAAGTATACAGATAGAACTTACAAGACAGAGAAACAAACAGATCAGGCAGACAGGCTTCCAAACTGTCCCAACATTACATCAATACCAAATCACAGTTACCAGAGGGGGAAGCATCAACATCTGGATTTTCAAAGCTGGGGGGCTCTCAATGGTTGCCCAGAGTCTCATCTGGTCAAGTCACACAGCACTTCTCAAAGTGAGCCCCAAAACAAAGTCTCACATCAGGGATTATATAGCCTTCTCCTGTCTCAGAGAATGTCACAACCCTCTTGACCCACTGCCCAATCACACAGCATCAAAGTGTGGGCTTTCCTGAAAAAACAAGCCTCCCACCACAGGCTCTACATGACCACCTTCAGGCTATAGGGGGCAGAGTATATTTTCAAATCAAGGAAGGTTCTCAGAGTCTCTTAAGCCCATCAAATGGCCTAGGGGCAGGGAAGATCTTTCAATTTGCATTTCCATTACATTCTGCCCCAAGATCTTTCATGGCATTTACATTATTACAGATAGAAAAAAAATTCTATTCTACTAGCTTTTTTAGAAATCAAGAGTTAGTTGAATTATTATGTAGCCCTCAACCTCTTCCAAATGTAATCTCCCATTTTTCATATGGGAAAACTAAGTCACTGTAAAATTAAACAGTGTCAGACACCATATCAATGTCAGCAACAGAATAGAATATAAAATTTACAGCTCATGTAATAACCATTGTACCCCAAAACTATCATCACAAGAATATATAAAATCTTAAAGTAAATGATTATTAAGAAAATCTTTTTCAATTTATGTGTCAATGTGAAAATTAAAAAGATCCATTACTATAAATGTCCATTGCTCATATTTCATAACACCACAGACAGGACTATCCACAGTCTAAATAACAATGCCTGAGAGTGTTAAAAATACCCATAAAACTTAACAGGAATTGGGTAATGTATTTATACTTAATGAAGCAAAAAAGGACTTAATTGAGTCTGAAAAATCTTGCATTTCATGGGTAGTTTATGGGAACTGAGATATGAGCTGAGTATGCATGTTAAAAACTACAGTAAAATCTTAATTGGCACATCTCCACTGAAGCAAAAATTTGCCAATTAAGTGATATGCTGATTATAGTGATAGAGATTTGATTTTACACTATAGTTGTTTCTCAATACTAGCAGAAATATTTGCTGGGGGCACTCTTACAATGAAGCACCACCGGCAGTCTATGACTGGATGGCTACTCAGTGTTCCAGAGAAACACCATCCTCCCCCAATCACAAACATATCCTTTATCACCTGGCACAAGAACTGAAATTCTACCACTACAGATTCATCATATACGGATTCAGAGATTAGAGAACTATAACCAGAAGGGGCCTTCTCATCCAATGCCTACATTTTTTACAAATGAAGAAATTAAAACATAGGAGGTAAGTGACTTATATTAAGTTGAATTGAAAATGTGAAAGGGAATAATACCATATAAAATAAGGTCATATAGGTGAGAGGAATGCAGATCATGAAGCACCTTTAATTCCTAGATCCAGTTTGTGCTTTATCTGATACACAATAGGGAGCCAGTGAAGGATTTGAGTAAAGGAGAAACAATTACAGCAGCACATCAGGAAATTACTTGGGTAATGATGTGGAGGATGGATTGGAAAGGTTATTATCTGAAGGCTGGAATTCTGCTTAGAAGACTTGTAATAGTTTAGATGTGAAGAGAAGGGGCCCTGAACTAGGGTGATTGCAGTGAAGGAAGAGAAGGAGCAGGATGTGGGAAGTTTTGAAAAGGTAAAAACAACAGGAGGTGGAAACTGATTAGAGAAGTACTGTGAAGGAGGGGGCAGAGTGAATGAAGTTTCCAAAGTCATGAGCCTTGAATACTGTGAGAATGTGGTGCTATTCATTTGCTCATTTATTCATTCAACACACATTGATAATGAACTGGGTATGTATGCACTCTCTTAGATACTGGGAATAGAAAGGCAAAATGAAAAATAGTCCCTGCCCTCAGGGAGCTGAATTCTATTGGAGGGAAACAACATTTATACAGCTAATGAAGTACAAGTTATTTTTAAGACAGAGAAAATACCAACAACTAGGAAAATTAAAAAAAAAAATGTCTTCCACTAGAAATAGTGCCTTAATTGGCCCTTGAAAGAAGCTAAGGATTCTAAGAAGGTTGATAGAGCACTAGAGGTGGAATCAGCCAGGAAAACCTGAACTGATTCCTATCACAGATTCATACAAACTTATATGATCCAGGCAAGTCACTTGGATCTCTCTCAGTCTTAGTTTTCTACATCTCTAAAATGGGGTTAGTAATAGCAACTCCCTCACAGAATTGGTATGATCAAATGAGATAATATGTAAACTACCTTGCAAGCCATAAAGATTTAGGATAAATGTTTTCTATTAGCTATCATAAAGTTAGGAGGAAACACAAGTTTATGAGTCAAAAGCATGAATTCAGTTCTGGATACGTTCAACTTATAATGAATACAAACGGAGACATCCAGCAGGAATTTGGGCTCATAGGTCTGGAAATCTAAGGACTTATTTGGGCTGAAGTCAAGATATTTGGAAAGAGATGATAACATGAAGCTGCTGTTATGCATTCTGGGCATTCTTCAGAGAAGACATTGCAGACAAAAAACAAAAAGAGAACATGACAAAGGGCAGAGAACTCAAGGGCAAAATCTTGGGTAACATCCTCATTTAAGTGGGAGGAGGAGGAGAAAAAAGATTAGAAGCTGGCAAAAGTGATGAAGGAGCAATTAGAAAGTTAGAACAAAGGGAATAGTGTCATGGAAGCTAAAGGAGAAGAGAATATAAAAACAGTATCAGCTACAGCTGTTTTTAGTCTCCAGAGGGTGAAAACAGCATTTTCTAATACATGCAAATTATTATGTCCCCAAAATGGCACTATGCTGTTCTAAAGGTTTTATAAATAATCGGTGATTTTTATATTGAAAGTACAGTGGCTCTGGAGCTTGTGAAAATAATATATTTCATTTCACCTGAGTAGCAGCAGCCTTCTGCATAGAATTACAAATAAACATCATACAACAGAGGAGACAGCTAGACCTCTACTGTAGGGAAGTCTATTTGATTCATTGATATTTACTAAAATAAAAAAAAAAAGAGCAGCTAGGTGGAGCAGTGAGTAGAGCACTGCCCCTGGAGTCAGGAGGAACTGAGTTCAAATTTGACCCCAGAGATTTAATGCTTACTTAGCCATGTGACCTTGGAAAGTGTCTTGGAAAGTCACTTAACCCCAATTGCCCTGCCTTACCCCTCCAAAAAAAAATGCAAAAAATAAAAATAAAATAAAATAGCATGTTGGGTAATGGCAAGAAAACATCATATGATTACTATTGCATATAGAGCTCAATTGTATATAGTGTAATTTTGTTTAATGTTCTAATTATTGATTATAATAATTAGTATAAGATCCTAGTGAGAACAACATAGTTTTATGAAAGTTATTTCTTATTCCAAATGTATGCATTATTTTAATCATTCATGGCTTTAGCAAATTTTTGTTTTTGCTTTTTTATTTTTTGGCGGGCATTTGGGATTAAGTGACTTCCCCAAGGTTACACGGTTAGTTTTTGTGTTAAGTGTCTGAGGCTGGATTTGAACTCAGGTCCTACTGATCCTAGGGCCTGTGCACTACTCATTGCGCCACCTAGCTGCCCCACAAATATCTTTCAAATGCTTATTATGCGCAAAATACTATGGGACATAGGAAAAGAAATTGGACAGAATCTGCCCATTCAGAACCTTATAATATGGTTCAAGGAATAAGACCTACATAAAAATACAATACATTGTGGAATCTGGAAGTGAAAGAACAAAATAGAGGAGGAAGAAATCACTTTTTTTTTCTAAAGGAATGAGAGAGCTCTTTATTGAACCTTTTCAATAAAGAGCCCTCTCATTCCTTTAGAAATTTTAGCTGAGTCTTGATAGACTTTAAAAAGAGATGATGCTAGAATATTTCAGATGCAAATGGAAAGCACAGAAAAAATGAAAGATTTTAATTTGACATTTTTTTCAGAATCAACTGTAGCTTCAATATATGTGAATTCTAATTTGGAATATACATGGTGGTTGTTCTCCGTTCTCAAAGAGGACCAAAATGATATCACTCTAGTAGAATCAAGTTACAGTGTATCTGACTGTGGCTGATCAGACCCATACAAGCTCAGACTGTTGCTTCCACAGTTTGGGTACAAGTAGCTCATATGAAGATTTGGAGTGGATTCTCTAAATTTGTGCATCTCATGTTTTTTTTTGTTTTGTTTTGTTTTGTTTTTTTTAGCTGCTTCAATTCTGCTTTGTTCATAGAGCATAGTACCTCCTCTGATAAGGGCACACCATGCTGGGCAGACTTGTGCAAGTGTCTACCAGGTCCTACAATCATATTTCAAAGTTCTTAAGAGAAAACTTAAGAGTGTCTTTATATAGCTTTTTCTTACCACCATGTGAGCACTTACCCTGTGTGAGTTGTCCACAAAATAGTCTTTTTTGGCAAGCATGTATCTGGTATTTGAACATACATAGAGGAGAAGTGGAAGGTAAGACTGGAAAGATAAATTAGGAACAAATCATAGATAGTTTTAATTCCAGTTAAATGAGTTAAACTTTAATTGGAAATATAAGGGTTATTATTTTTGGGTAAGGGAAATTCATAAATCAAAAATAGATCTCAGAAAGGCTGTCCTGTCAGTACTATGAAAGATGGAGTAGGTATGAAGGAAAAAACAGGAGGCAGGGCAACTTTTCAGGAGACTCTTGTGATAACCCATGTGAAAACTACAGAAGAGCCTGAACTAAAAGTAATAGCCATAGAAATGGAGAGACATCAGAAGAACAGGGTTTGGTGGCTGAGGGAACAGAAAAGAAAAAGGTAGGAGTCAAGTTCAGTAAAATAGTCTGTTCATTTTTGAATTGTTAAAAATTAGCTTCTAAAAGAAACTTAGTTTTCTAATTAAAAACAAGTTGATGTTTACTAAAAGAGACTAACATTTAAAGATCACATTTTTTTCTTCTAAACTTGGAACCTGTATTTGTCAACTTTATAACTTAATTGGGTTGTGAAGCTGACAAATTGATTTTTCTTGCCCCTAATTTATTTAATTCAGTTTTCACAATTAGGTGAGCAATTAATCAATGGATGAGTCATTAAGATTCATTGCACTAAAATGGTTCCCTGACAATCATCCTAAATAAGAACTATGCAATTTATCAGAATGCCAATGCCCCACAAGGCCTCAGGTAGAAGACTATCATTGTGCTTCCTGACATTTTAACTTCACAAAAAGCATTAAGATAATACTTTTCTTGATCATTTGTGCTTTAGTTCTTCCTGCTATCTGATCTAGAAATTATGTGATTATTACCCATGAATTACCAGGGCAGAACTTAAAGAATGAAGATGATGTGTTCCAAAACAAAAATAGCTTTGTGCTTCATTTAATTCTTTATTTTTTTCCCTTAAAGTAGTGTGCATGTGGGGGGTGGGTGGGAAGGGGAGGATGGAATTTTCTGGGCTGGTTAAGATTCAAAGTCTTAGCATTTGGATAATATTCTATGCATATTAATGGAACATAAGGAGCCTTATTTTGGTAGAAAAATGTTTTGGTAGTCTCCATCATGTCTCTGCTCCTAGCTTGATACATTAAATAATTCAGGGAATTTCCCCTTGGATGATATCTGGGACACTGTCTCTTAGTTGAGCTGAGTTACCTTACTCCCAACGGTATATATTCTTCTATGAATACTTTTTTTCCCCTGATTTCTGCTTTGGAACTGACTTAGCAAAATGGATTTCTTTGCTACTTGTTATGTGTGTTCATTGTGGAATTGGTTTTGATAGAAAGACAGTTAAACCTTAGATATAAAGCTGGGTGGGGTGAGGGTGGGGGTGATGCCTTCCCCATTTATGAATAGCAATCAGAAGTTTAACTTGAATCTGGAAATCACATCCAATAGACTAAGAACATTTAAAGGAAGAGACAGATATATTTCCAGCTTAGTTCACCCTCTCTCTAAATGATAGCAGAGAGGTCAAGCTTCTAGCCCCAAACTTAATACTTCCCCTCCTAGATGGACTAGAGATTTCCCTTGGAGAAGGATTGGTGGAGAAGAGGGTTAAACATGTTTCTGCTGCATTCCTGCAAGCCATATTTAACACCTCATGTTATATGCGTGGGACAGCACTAATACATTAATAACATGGATTAAACATTATAAGCATAAGATGTCATAGACTTCACATTTTTAACCTCGTATATATCAGCTCACGATTCTTCAAAATTATAGCCATATAAAGTTGTCTCCATCCTGAACACAAAAATTAAAAGCATTTTTTTCTAAGGTAGTTTTCATAGACCAGATAAACATGGTTAAATATATAAAGATAGTAACAGAATGGCTATAAACTGCATTATAGTAGATAGAGTCTCAGTTTCACAGAAAGAACCTTAAAAACCATCCCATTGTACAAAACAGGAAAAAAAGTCACAGAGAAATTATGACTTGCCCTAGACCACAAACCTGGTTAGTAGCTTAATGGGGCCTTTTAACCAGGGCTCACAGTTATTTCCATATAAGCAGTGTGCTTGGAAATTTTAACAATTAGCTCTATGGAATATGTAAATACATAATACAATATATATATATATATATATATATATATATACATACACATAATTATGTGTGCATTTCTCTTTTTTTGAGGTAGTAGTTATTATTTTTTAAATGCTTTATTAATTTCTGGTTTATAGCATTCATTTCCACCAGATTTTGAGTTACAATTTTTCCCCCATTTTTTCCCTACCCACCACCCCAGAATATCAGTCCCACTAGATATCCCCTCATCCAATCTGCTCTCTCCCATATCTTCTCCCATACCCCCTTCAATTTTGCCATAGGGCAAGGTGAATCTCTGGTCCCCAATGCCTGCACATCTTATGAAACATTTAATTTTAAAACTTTGATTTCCAGATCCATTCCCTTCCAACCTTGTAACCCACTCCCTCTGAGAAGATAAGCAATTCAGTATGTGTTGTACATGTATAGCTATGCAAAACATTACCATAGTAGATATATTATAAAAGACTGCTTATATTTCCCCCCCAACCATCTCAACTCCCACCTGGTCCACTCCCTACTTTGATCCTGTTCCTCTTCTATAGTGGGTACTTCCAACCTGCCCTCCCCTCCATCATCCCCCCCGCTCGTCCCCTTTTCCCCTACTCTCCTATAGGGTGAGATATCCCATTTAGTATGTATGTGATTCTCTCCTTGAGCCAACTTCAATGAGAATATGGTTTTGCCTTTTTGCCTTCCTGTTCTTCCCCTCACCTGCAACTACTTCCCCTTGCCTCTTCTCCATGAGATAGTTTACCCTACCCTGTCTCCCCCCATCTCTTCTTTCCACTTTCCTCTCTCACCTCTTAACTTCACCCCTTAAGTATCATCCCTTCCCATCAAATTCAAGCTGTGCCCTCTATCCATGTATACCTGTAAGCATATGCCCATATACCCTTCTTCAATTATTTTCATAATGAGAAAGGTTTCATCAGACACAGTTATTGTTTTTCCATGTAGGTATGTAAATAGTTCAACTTTGATAAGTTCCTTTTGGTTTCTTATCCTTGATTACCTTCTCAAGCATCTCTTGCTTCTTCTGTCTGAATGTCAAATTTTCTATTCAACTCTGGTTTTTTCCTCAAGAATGCTTGAAAGTCCTCTATTCCACTGAATGACCATATTTTCCCCTGAAACAAGACACTTATTTTTGCTGGGTAGGTGACCCTTGGCTTCAATCCCAGCTCTTTTGACCCCTGGAATATCATATTCCATGCCCTTCGATCCCAAGCTTCCAGGTCCTGTCCTATTCTGATTGTGTTTCCACAATATTGAAATTGTTTCTTCCTGGCTGCTTGTAGTATTTTCTCCTTGGTCTGGGAGTTCTGGAACCTGCCTATAATATTCCTAGGAGTTTTCTTTTGGGGATATTTTTCAGGAGGTGATTGGTGGATTCTTTCAACCTCTATTTCCCCCTCTGGGTCTAAAACATCGGCACAATTTTCCTTGAGAATTTCTTGAAGGATGATTTCTAGGTTCTTTCTTTGATCATGGCTTTCAGGTAGTCCGATAATTTTTAAATGATGTCTCCTGGATCTATTTTCCAGGTCAGTGGTTTTTCCCATGAGATATTTCACATTGCCTTCTATTCTTTCATTTGTTTGGATCTGTTTAACAGCATCTTCCTTTCTCATAAAGGCACTAGCTTCCATTTGCTCCAGTCTAACTCTGAAGGAGTGAATCTCCTCATTGAGCTTTAGAGATTCTTTTTCCATCTGGCAAATTCGACTTTTTAAGGCATTCTTCTCCTCATTGCCTTTCTGAGCCTCTTTTGCCATTTGAGTTAGTCTATTTTTAAGGTGTTATTTTCCTCAGTCAGGCTGTTGATTGTCATTTCATACTTTTCTTGCATCTTTATCATTTCTCTTTCCAATTTTCCCCACACTTCTCTTATCTGCTTCTTAAGGTCCTCTATGGCCTGTAGCCAGCTTGTATTTTCATTTGGGGCTTTTGGTGCAGGAGTTCTGACCTCACATTCTTCCTCCATTCTTTGATCCTCTTTGCCCATAAAATAAGGAGTCCAATGTAGAATTTTTCTGTGTTTCTTTTGCCTAGGCATGTTGCCATTTAATTACTTGATTTTGGGGCTTGTTGCCACAGTAGGACTCTGCAACCAGATAGCGGAGCTTCCATCCCAAACACTGGGGTCTTTGCAGCTTCCACAGGTTGGGTGACCTCTGTAAAGCCTCCACATGCTCTGGCAAGCTGGATACCCACCCCAAACCTCTACCCCAGACCACAATCCAGATCCAGGCCGTTTAAAGGAAGAGCGATTAACCCCCAGACTGATTGCTGGATTTCCCTACAGTTCGCAGACCAGGAGCTAGAGGCACCAGTGATGCTGCAAAAGGGCTTCTGTGCTGTGTTTCTTCAGCAGATTTTTGCCCCCAGGGGAGGAAGCCAACAAGTTCCCCAAATACTGGTCCCAAAGTCCATAGGGCACTAACCTCTCACTTTGTCCTAGGCATATCTATGCTGATAATTCTGGAATCACTACAGCTACTGGTTTTTTGGGGTCCCTCCAGCCAGCTGCTGGCCCAGCTGCCCTAGGGCTAAAATCGCGGCTCAAGTGGGCCTGGGATCAGCTCCCAGAGTACTGAGCTGTTGGTTCCCAGTGCATTGTGCTGCCTGCTCTCAGAGTGCTGTGCTGGCCGCTCCCTGCAGGGCTGCTGGGCTGTCCTCATCAGGAGGTTAGCTTCTCTGTGTTGTTCTGTGTGTGCTGGGGCTCCAGAAGTTGTTCAGATTCCCCTTTTACATTGTTTGGAAGTTATGTGGAGCAGAGCACCTTGGAAGTGCTGTTTCTACTCCGGCATCTTGGCTCCACCCCCCCCCCGTGTGTGTTTCAGACTTCATAAATAATCTGTTGAAATAATACACACTTTATTGGTATTCACTTATTTCAGTTGTGTCAGACTCATTGTTACCCCATTTTGGGTTTTCTTGGCAAAGATAATAGAGAAGTTTGCCGTTTACTTCTCTAGCTTACTTTACAAATGAAGAACTGAGGCAAACAGGGTGAAGTACTTGCCTAGGCTCCCATAGCTAGTAAGTGTCTGAGGCCAGATTTGATCTCAGGAAGATGAGTCTTCATTACTTTTGGCCTGGCACTGTATCCACTGTGCCACCTAGCTGCTCCATAACATACTATATACACATTATACACACACACACACATCATACACTTTAAAATGAAATCTGAATTATCAAACTTTTCTCCATGACTTTAATAACTCCATTAGCTTTATCAATCAATAAAACAATAATCCCTGTTTTGTAGCCTTTATTGATTTTGGAGGAATAAACACTACAATGAAAATTTAACAATCAGGTCTGAGTCAGTACTTCCCTGGCTGCCTCTGAAGAACGTGTCAAAGAAACATAACTGAATCTTTCTAGGTAGAGAGAAGCATGGGATAGAGAGATACCTCTAAAGTTCTTGTTCTTGTTCCTGTTATTATTGTTGTTTGAAGTAAACTTTGTCAAAATAATTATATGTAATAAAAAGCTTCTGTGAAATGAAGACAACTCCTTTTTTTGCAGATAGGTTTAATTATTATAAAAGTATTTATTATAAAAGTAGACTGGGTCAGTCTGCCCCTTTTTCAAATGCTACTTGGAAAAGAAAGGGGTGGGAGAAGATTTGTTTCTAAGTAAGCATGTGATCTTTGTACAATACTTCACTGCATCATGGAATTTAGAGAGATCTGCTCATTCAGTGTTCTAAACTTAGCATTGACAAAGGTGAAGCAAGGGGGCGGCTAGGTGGCGCAGTGAGTAGAGCGTCGGCCCTGGAGTCAGAAGGACCTGAGTTCGGATCCGACCTCAGACACTTAACGCACACACAAACAACAAAAACCTAGCCCTGTGACCTTGGGCAAGTTACTTAACCCCAATTGCCCTCAAAAAAAAAAGAAAAGAAAAAGGTGAAGCCCAAAGGATTTCAAGTGAAACTCCAAGTCACACAACTAACAGCACCAAACCTGTGACTAAAATGCATATCTTCTAAATCCCAAACAATTTTCTTTTGACCATACATAATTGTTCCCTTATTTGCTGTTATTGGAAAAAAATAATTTTCTCTCACAGTGGTCTTTCAGAGGGAAAACAGCTGACAAATATTTCATCTCCTTCCTGGCTGTGTTTTTGAGTCTTCAGTCTACAAACTTCAATACTGCCCCCATTTGTAGAACTTCATTCATTCATATTCTAGTTTTTCAGCCTCCTTTTATGTGTTATCTTCCACCATTAGAATATAAACTCTTTGAGCACTGGAACCCCCTTTCAGTTTATATTTGCATCCTTAGCACATAGCACAATGCCTAAGAAATAATACATGCTTAAAGGTTTATTGACTGCTCTTGACTTTGCTCCCTTTGACTTTTATTTATTATTTTTAATTTCAAAGAAAAATCCCAATTTTTTCCATTTTACACCCTTCAGAACCTGGATCCCACCTACCCTTTAGCTGCATTATAAATTACTCCCATTCTCCAACACTGTGGTCTATCCAAATTGATCTTACTGCTCTTTGCCAATGGCATTCTAACTCTCATGTACACGTATGCAGTCCCCATTCTTGGAATGAACTTCTTCCTCACCTCTGCCTCAAAGAATTTCTCATATTTTTCAAGACTCAGCTCATGTGCCAACATCTATAGAAAGCCTTCTTGATCTCCTAGCTGCTAATGTCTTGCTCCCTTTCCCCCATTACCATGAATTAATTTTGTATGTATTTTGTTTACATCTCATATATTTATACAAATACATATATATGTGACATCTCCTGATATAATTTAAAACTGTTGAATGGTGAATATTTTACATTTATCTTTCCATTGTCAGGGTTTAGCATATTGTCTGGCATTGAGCAAATGTATAATAATGTGTGTTGACCAATTAATTGTATAATTTCAATAGAATTAATGAAAATTGCTTGGAGGGTGCAACATTCCTGTCTTTGAAATCTCCTAAGAAGAGGTTTCCAGAAACAATAGCCATCATGTGGCTATGCCAAGCACAATATAGGCAAATTACAGAATCACAACATGAGAGAATTGTTTATTGCAAAGCCAAAAACAATAAAGGAAAATTGGACAACCACCACATGGGAGAACTGTACAGGCAGTATAGTGATATTATACAAATATTTGCAAAATATCAATCAGAAACTTCATGTTGCCAAATACCTATTTATTTATTAAAATGAAGAAATAATAGTTGGCTAAATGAAAATTACTTGCAATTACTTCTTTCAATAAAATTATTATAATAATTAAGATCTGAGGAGATAATTGTTGATTATATGAAAGTCACTAATAAAAAGTTAGGTCTATTCATAAAATTACTATAATAATGTCAAATCTTTGATATACATTATTCAACCATTCTTTGTATAGTTTCTAAGGAGCTTTATTATTATTATATAGACACATCTCACACAATCTCCAAAATACTGCTTTATTTACAACTTCTGATTCTTACTATTTAACTTGGGAGTATAATCCAAGCCCTGTCTGAGGAAAGGCCACTATCTCCTGTGGGCTCTTCATGTACCCAACAAAGGAACACTAGAAATATAAGAATGGGATAAACACAAGAGTTTATGAGAAATAAGATTAGATCTAGGAAACAATGTTTTTAGCAGAATTAAAAAAAAAGACATTGGATACAAATACCAAACCATGTAGCTGAAATCAAGCAAGTAGCTGGTGTTTTAATGTTTCTCATTTCTGTTTTCTCTCAAAGCTCTACTTAAACACACACACACACACACACACACACACACACACACACACACACACACACACACACACACACATTTCTCCCCTTGTCCATTTTAAGGTCATCTTTCATGGTCTCCTTCAGAAACTTGGGTTTAATAAACGATCTCAGTTGTCTCTGCTACTGATCACTTCAATCCACCATTGCTCTATGTAAATCCTCCTCTTCTTTTATCCCTTTACCTCCTCTCCTTTTTCTTTCCAGAGTCCCTTAAAACTCCTGTTGTTCTGGGAGAGATCCTAATCTCCAATCTCTATCTGTCAAAATGGGGATAAATATAATTTCCCAGGTCTTAGCAGAGGTTATTATGTTGTATATATGTATATATGTGTATTTAGAAACATATATAATATAATGTGTCTACTAGTTTATCTCTTGTAGGACATAATTACTGTTTTGTGATGATAGAAGTAAGTGAAGATAGTACACCAGAAATGGCCCAGTATTGAAGTGTTAACTTATTATACTGCCATGTTGAATATGGGAGCATGAGAATTGTGTCTACTATTGGTTGGAATAAAAATCTTAGTATTTCATTCTTCTTTGCCCTACAATTTTTGCGGTTAATTTTTACTTTGAAGAAAACAGAGATAAGCCAAACTATTACAAATGTGTATACAAGAGCAATGGTGAGCAGCCGGGCTTCATATGTAACAAAATAACAAGTTTTCTTTAGAGTTACATAGACTATAGGAGGTGGTATATATATTTTTAAAAGGGCATAGTAGCATCTCCTTTGATTCACAGGGCCATTTCATGTGTTATAGCTCAAAAAATGCTGTTGAATTCAGAGGGATAATGGTCAGCACAGGTCATACTAGTGAAGGTTTAATAATAAACACCTTGGTTACAGAAATAATGTCCCCCAGTAGGAGTTTTGGCCTGTAAATTGCTTAAGGCAATTAGTGGCAAGGGGAAAAATTGAATACATCTCATTTCCACTTAGCCTTTTCCGGCATCTGTTGGAGAGGATAATGGCAGCACCACAAATTTGACATATGAAAAGTGCATAGGGATTTGAAAGGTTAAGTCACTTTTCTACCCCAGCTGGGTTTTCAAAGCCTTACACCAAACAAAGAAAAAAAGGGGGGCCTTCTAGGAAGAATCCTACTGCTCCTGCCTAGTAAACGGAGAGGAGTAGATAATCAGTGTATAAAGGTATTTTATCCTTAAATAAGGGCATGTTCTTAGATCACAAAGTATTTTGGTAAGGGGATACAGTTCCAAACTGCAAAGTGAAGATGAAAGTACAGTAAGCTCCTGAAATCTGAATTTTCCAAAGGGGGAAATGTTACTTTTCCCTAAATTTGCAGTAGCTGCTATAAATCACTATAGGCAAGAGACAAATATGTTGGGCAGGGAGAAGAGAGAGGGAAGCAAAACTCCTGTCAGAACGTCATCTTGAAGAATATTTACGTGATATTCATAGTTGCCTCCCTTGTCAAATCAGAAATGGGAGAATAGCCTCTTCCCTCAGATACAATGACCTACTATTACCCACAATTTCATCTGGTGTTACCCTAGTTAAAATATCTACATGATCTGCCTGTGTGGAACACTGTAAGCACAAGCAAGGTGGAATTTTTGTTGTTTTCTTTTTGGAGTTCAGTTTCCCAGGCTCAGGCTAAATTGTAAACACCTGAAGGATTAATCTCCTTCGAATTCTGATAATTCACAACTGTGCTGAGTCATGTAGGTTTTTTGCCTCCTGGCTCTGAGTCAATCAGGGGTCAAGTCTATCTTATATATTCTGTGAAGTTGGCATTTTGCTTTGGGGGTTCACTCATTAGAAGCATCTTTTGATTTCCTGGTTGAGACTCTAAGTGGTCATTTGTTAAGAGTACCACCCCGCGTGCCCGCCTGTCCCCTCCCCCGCCACTTTCCCTGACTGCTTAGATGTCTGTACTCCCTTGATCCAGTGATGTATGTTATGTATACAACAATATTGCTTTACTCAGACAGTTGGAACCATGTCTGTTGATATTTGTGCTAATTACTCTGCTTCTATTTTCTCCAGGTGCAGGGTGCTGACCTTTTCCCTGAACTAGTGAAGGTAATTAAAGTAGGATTGTTAACCCCTTTTTGAGCAGTCTTTCTTTTAAAAGCGGATCAAAGAACCTGTGCTAGCAGGCCATCTTGGGTGTGCTAGGGTGTTTACCAGAAACAAAGGTATAAATTTAGAGATTAAAGGGACCTCAGAGGAGATATAATCTAATGATTTCATTCTTTAAGTAATGAAAATGAGGTCAAATGAATATTGAATTAAATGCCATAAGTCAAGCAGGGAGAAAATCTTAGAGGCAATACAGAATGAAGGTCTTAAAACAGAAAATTTGTTTTTTTTTTTTATTGGGCTATGCAATCATGTGTATTGTAGGAAAAGGAGATAATTTAGTCATGTAACAAGAATGAGAAAAAATATATACACACATATATACACAAACATACACACATATTTGCTATCATTCAGTCATTTCAGTTGTGTTCTACTCTTCATATCCCTATAGGCTTTTCTTGGCAAAGATAATTAAGTGGCTTGCCATTTCCTCCTCCAGCTCATTTTACAGATTAGGAACTGAGGCAAAAAGGGTGAAGTGACCTGCCCAGGGTCTCAGACCAAGAGGGGTTAAGTTGGGCCGTGGAGGGGATATGTGACTATACTTTTATTGCTCTGAAACCAAAGTTGTCTTGCTAACTGGAAGAGGTTGGTGCAGACTATTAGAACTTTAAACAGAGACAAGCCTTACATTTGTGTCACCCAAATCCAAAATGCAGTCAATAGCTTAAAAGCTCAGGAGAGGATAGCAGTAATTAGACTTGGCTCTAGATCAAACCACTTGGGACACATTAAAATCTGGAGATCTCCCTCTTCACCTTGCTCATCCCTGAGATTCTAGAAAAGAACATGGTACTCAATGACCAAAGAAAGCATCAGAAGAATCATAGACATCTCCTCCAGAAGGTGGTAGAGCTAATATGGTTACAGTGCAAATTTCTGGAAGTAAAGCTGGGAAAATGAGGAAATTAAAAAACAACAACAATAAATGTTAGTATCGTTTAATAGGGATGCTTAAGAAACAAGCTAAGAAAAGATAATAACACTGATATATTTAAAAATATACTTAAAGTACACACAAACCCCAAAAACACAGACACAGAAAAACATACTTGTGTGACCTCAATTTTAACTAGAAATACTGAGAGAAATTAAGGATTTTTTGAGAGTTCTAAATTATATTATAAATCAAATGAGAGCACTAGAGCAAAGAATTGGAAATTAATGAGAATTTTGGTGGAAAGGCTTGGACAGAGAATTAAGAGCTTTGTATAAGAGGTAACAAACCTTATCCAAAATTACATTGAAGAAAACATGTTAGCTCTAAGCAAAAAAAAAAAAAAAGACTTAGGAAGGAAATGGGAAGAAAATGAAAGGAGCACTGAGTTACCTATTAATATGACACCCTCCCTCACATAAAAAAGATCATGCATCATATTTCAAGAAGAGTTGTCCATATTTCAGAATGAGAACAAAGTAAAAGTAGAAAGAATAAACAAATTGCCTCTTAAAATAAATCTTCAAATTGAAACTTCTAGGAAGAACATAGCCAAATTCTGAAACATCAAGGTCAAAGGGGAAAATATGTATCTAAAATTTAAATAAAAAAAGTTTAAGTACCAAGGAACAAAAGTAAAGATCATGCATGTTTTAGTGCCTACCACATTAAAGAAACAGGGAACTTGAATATGATATTTCCAAATACAAAAGATACAGGCATATAACCAAGAACAACTTAGCAAGAAAACTCTGAACATAATCCTACAAGGTGAAAAAAATGAAAGATCAATATTAAGGATTGAAATGAATATTTAATATAATAATGGAATATTTACATTCTAATAAGGAGATGAGATAAAAAGTATCACCTCAGAATCTTGCTATACTCAGAAGGAGATGAATTAACCAGAGAAGACAGAAGTGGTTTATTATGTTTGTGAAGACTTTAAAAGAAGGAAAAAAGGAGAGGAAAAGGACTGCATTAGGCAAAATAAGCAGGAAATATGAGAGAATTTTTTTATGTCATTCACTCTACCAAGTATCAGGCTATTCAAACAAGAAAGAAAATACATGTTTTTCCATCCTGCCAGATAAATTGTGATCCTATTGTGGCAAAGATACTGGAGTACTTTCCTGTTTCTTTCTCCAGCTCATTCTATAGATGAGAAAACTAAGGCAAACAGGGTTAAATGACTTGCCCAGGGTCATATAAATAGTAATAAGTATCTAAGGTCAGATTTGAACCCACCCTTTGTATAAATCTCTCTTCTTCTAGGGTAAACTCTGCCACCTAGCAGCCTGAAACAATATGAGGAGCTTACATTTCTTGAACTTCACTTATATCAGAACCAGTTAAAGGGAAATGGTATACACAAACATATTGAGAACTGGGTAGAAAATTACATTCAATTCAAATTGGACAAGAGATAATGAGAAATTGGGACAGAGAATTAGAGGGAAATTCAGGCAAATTTGAACTAAGTTCAAAGAGTCAAAACTGATGAGGGTATATGGGGGAGGGGAAGAAAGGATAAGAATCTGTGATCTGGTTCTGGGAAAGAAGAGAATCAGGGGTTACAAGTAAATTGCATCAAGCAGAGAACACTTTTGCTGAACACACTCTCCTCTCACTATCCTTGTCTTTCCTTTGTAAAAAGAAAGGGATGGGATAGTAAGTGAATAGGATAGAGTGAACTATACAAGTAACCAAACTAACTATGAATGTGACTGGGATTAACTCACTCATTAAATGAAAGAAGATAGTAGACTTGATTAAAAACAAAATGCAGCAATATGTTGTTTAAAAATATAAACACTAGGGGTGGCTAGGTGGCACAGTGAGTAAGAGCACTGGCCCTGGAGTTGGGAGGACCCAGGATTGGTTCCAGCCTCAGAAAATGTGCACCCACAAATAAATGATGACTGGCTTTGTAACCTTGAGCAAGTTACTTAACCCCAATTGCCTTAAAAATACATACATACATATATATGTATATATATATATATATGTATGTGTGTGTGTGTGTGTGTATGAACACTATTAAAATACATAATACATGATGCTCCAAAAATTATAGTTTAAAAAGTTAGTATTTGAACTTTTGGAGCACCTATATAAATAATCATAGAAAGTGAAAAGAGTATAAAAATATACTAATTTAACCTAAACTTAAAAAAAAAAAACAGGAGGAGAAAACTTGATCTCAGAAAAGAGAACCGCATTAATATATTTGATTGAAAGAGATAAACATGGAAATGGCAATTCGTGAGAGGTAATATAGACAATTGACATAGTATTGACATTATGCAATAAAAGGTATAATGCACCAAAGTATTTACAGAAACTTCATAATTCAAAATCAGAAATAATAAAACTATGATACTGTAGCACTTCAATTTAACACTTTAATTAATACAAAAATGAACCAAAATAAAGCTAAGGGATTGAATAGAATTTTAGGGCAGGGGAGGGAAATATAATTCTCAGGCAATTATTAAATAGGAATAGAAAGGAGTATACATATATTTCATGTGATAATATCATATATTAGGATATAAAAATTGACAATCCAAAAGAGAAAACCAAAAATATTAAATATATGGCTTGCTGAGCACACTACAAAAATGCATACTCAATCAAAGCTTGATGAAGTGACTAAAATTAATTAGAAACTAAATAACTTAATCCTAAAGAATGGTTGGGTCAAAGAACAAATCATAGAAACATATAGTTTCATTAAAGATAATGACAACAGTGACATAATACCAACAAAACAGACTTCATTGTGGGGGAAATGTATCTAATCGCTTTCACTAACAAAAATAAGAAATAGCAGCTGAGTACAATTAAAAAAAAAAAACCTTCAAATCCAAGAAACTAACAAGTTAAAACTCTATAATAAAAAATAAAAATACTGAAAATCAGATGTTTGTTGATTAACAAAAATTAAAACAATACGTTGAATATATATTTTTTAAAACCTAGAAGCTGTTAAAAAACAATAAACTAGATAAAGCATAGGTTATTATAGTAAAGAAAAAAAAACAAAAATATAGTACCTAAAAATAATTCATAAGAAATAAGATAAAAATTTATTTATTAGAATCTATTTTGCCTGTGTCAAATTGGAAACTTGTATCAAATGAGTGAATGAAATAACACACACATGCACACACACACGCACACACATATATATAAAATATTCAGATCAACAGAATAAGAAACAGAAATTTTTAATGTTCTAATCTCAGAAGAAAAATGAATTGCATAAACCTTAAATGAACTCTTGAAGTGGAGGTGCTAATACCAGATAGATATAAAAGAAAATTCCATCAATCAATATTAATTACAATATTACAGATAATTTGCTAAAAATAGAACAAGAAGGGATTCTGCCAAATTTCTTCTTTTTTACAAAAACCTAAATCAAGGGGAGCCCAAAAAGAGAGAAATTATTAACCAATTCCCCTAATGAATGTTGATAAAAGTATTAATAAAATATTAGCAAAATAGAAAAATCGTTCAATAAAAAATTATATGATGAGACTGAATTATATCAGTAATATGGAATTCACTCAGTATTAGAGAATTAATACCAGGAACAACAGAAATCATAAGATTATATAAGTAGATACAGAAGAAAAAAGCTTTTGATAAATTCAATACCCATTTCTGTAAACAAGAAAATAAATTGGTGAAGCTAGAAAATATAGGAATAGATAAATCTTTCAAAGCTACTGTCTAGTATCTAGCTAAAATGAAGGGCCTGTATTAAATGCAATGGGAATAGGCAGAAATCCTTTCTGATAATATTAGTAAAGCAAGGATGTCTATTATTACCATTATTATATAATATAATGTTTGAAATGCTGATTTATAGAATAAGATAAAAATAAATTGAGAGAATAAACAGCAGAAAAGCCATCTATGAAGAATATCTGATGAAATTATGATGTGTGAATGTGATAGAATATTATTGTGCTCTAAGAAATGAGGACGTTGATTTAAAAAAAAAATGAAAACACCAACATGAACTAATGCACAGTGAAGTGAGCAGAAATAGAATACTTTATCCTCACTTCAATATTGTTTTAACTAAACTATCTTGAGGACTTTTATAAACCACTAAAGAATGATAGAAGAAACAGGAGAACAATATATTCAGTAACCTCATAAAAACTTATAACGTTAAAGGTTGTAAGCTATAGTTACTATAATGACCATTCATGATTCCAGAGGTGTGATGATGAAATATGCTATCCATCACAAATGTGATTTATGGTGATATATCTATCTATCTATCTATCTATATCAATGTATACACAACCATTGGAGGAATCTGTTTTGCTAAACTATTCATATTCATTTCTTTTTCTCATTTTATTTTTCCAATAGAGTACAGGATGGTAGTGAAAATAATCTATTTGCATTATTTTTAATAAAAAAGGTTTTAGGGATTTATTGATAGGAAATGTTACACGGATTTCAGATTAGATCATTGCATTATTAATTTTACTTAACTGCTTTACTTAGTTATATAAAACCTCTCACCTAGTAGCAATAATCTGTGTGTGTATATATACATATATATATATATACATATATATATAAATTAAAACTGAGAGAGAAAAATAAAAAAAATTCTAAATTTCCAACTAAGACCTATCTGATTAATCAAAGATGATTAAAAAAGTAAAATGATGAGTATTAAAGAAATGGCAGGAAAACAAGAACTATTTGTCTTCAGTTATGCATACTTTTTGACACAATGATCCACTACTAGGCACACATGCCAAGCAAATAAAAGAGAAGAGAAATCCATCTTATGTACAAAATATTTTTAACAATTCTTTTGTAGTGGTACAGAACTAGAAACTAAGATGTGTCCACCATCTGGAAAATGACTGAAAAATTATAATTAATGTAATGGTTTAAATTTTGCTATAAGAAATGAAGAATGGACAGAGAATTCAGGAAGATTTATAAAATCTGATACAGAGGGACATGAACAGAACAAGGAGAACAAGTTTGTGTGTGTATGCGTGTGTGCGTGTGTGTTGGATAGTGGAGAGACGGCTACTATAGAAATTTATTTTGCTTTGACCATAACTATTTGATACAAGATTTTTGTTTGTTTCCTTTTTCCTTTCCTTTTTCTAATTCAGGGGGGGAAAGTGTTATGGAGATAAAATAAATGCTCGCAAGTTAAAAAAAAATGTATCGCACACTTTTAAAATGAAGGCAGCTAATAAAAATTGCACATGGGTGAAAGGGGTTTGTTCTGAATCAAAAAAAGCAAGTACCCACCTGCATAAATGAGATTTATAGATTTTATGAATAACTAAGATATCTCTCCCTTAACCTAAGGCTTCCCTAAATTGATTGCACTTCTATCAATCATAGAATTATTCAAAATTGTCCAATCTGTTTATACAGATTATATAGTTATAGTGCAGTGAAAAGAGTTCTGGATTGGAATTGAAGGTCCTATGTTTAAATCATGATTGATATGCTGTGTGACCTTGGGCAAGTTTTTTTAACCTCTCTGGTCCTCAATTTCTGTTTATATAAAATAATTTGGATTGAATAACCTTTCTCCAAAGATATGTGTAAAGCCAAGCAGGAGCAGCTTTCCAGAAGACTGCTGCTGTGAATAGCTTTAAGGTTCTGATCACACAGTATAGTCAACTCTCTATTCAACAGTAAACTAAAACATTCACAGAAACCAAAGTACAGCATTCACAATGTTATAACAACTTATCACTAAAGTGGTCACATAGTTTTCCCCAAAGTGGCCACATAGTTTTAAACAAAAGATATCATTTAGTAAGTCTTGCATGCTGGGCAATATTGAAGCTCACAGTGTTCAGTCCACTTCAAGTCCTTCACAGTTCCTGTTTCTAGGAAGACAGAGCTCAACAGAGCCAACATAACATTTATGCACACTGCTAGCACCATCATCAATTCACTATCTGCCTGTGAAATCAACACAGACCCACCAACAAGGTCTGAGAACTCAATAAACATCACCAATATATGGTCCCAGGACCTCTGAAACTCTCCTCCAGGACTTCTGTAAACAGACAACAAGAAAATCCTCTTTCAAGGCTTCCAAGTAAGGTCCCAGGGCTTCTGTACAAAGTATCACAAACAAAATCAACACAGACAGAACAGACAGAGTGCTGGCGTCCACAACCATCCCCCTTCTCAGTTCTGCTCTCTCCCAGCTTGGGCTTCTCCTTATATATGGCCATTAGCTCCTCCCTGTTCTACCCCTTCCTGTTGCATCAGTATGTTTCTTCCACTGTGGGTTTCACAAGTTCTGTTTCTTTCTTTTTTTTTTTTAAAGCAATTGGGGTTAAGTAACTTGCTCAAGGTTACACGGCTAGTCATTTGATTTATGCGTGGGTGCTCATTTTCTGAGGCCGGATCTGATCTCGGGTCATCCAAACTCCGAGGCCAGTGCTCTTACTCACTGGCGCCACCTAGCCGCCCCTTTAGGGCAATTGGGGTTAAGTAACTTGCCCAAGGTTACATGGCTAGGTTTTTGTTTGTGCGGATTAAGTGTCGGAGGCCGGCTCCGAACTCAGGTCCCTCTGATTCCAGGGCCGGCGCTCTATTCACTGCGCCACCTAGCCGCCCCACAAGTTCTGTTTCTTAACAAAGACTTGATGTAATCATGTGGAAGGCTCAAAAGAAACTTGAACCAAAACAAGATGCTAAATAATTAAATAGCTGCAACAAGGCACTACTTGTTTGCTTGCCATTACAGTATATCAGTGGAATATCTGAGAGAATGAGACCGCAGGTAGTGGGGCTAAACTTTGGTTTGTACATTTGTGGCTTCATAAAGAATTGAACAATGTAGTGTGGCAACAGTGGTGAGGCAAAATAGTGATAATAACACAAGGTTGTCTGGTGACAAAAAGTTCATTCATACCAAAGCTTCATGTCTGTGTATGTTGGTTCTTGCCCAAGCTCAGGGGCCATCAGTTCTGTGATTTAGGTGCAGCAGTATTCATCCAGAGCACAAAGGATTGTTGTTATGCCAAGCTTAGGGCACAGCTTGCTTGCTGGGCCTTAGCTCTGGAAAATACGAGATGGTGTCTAAAAAAAGAGAGGTGGTCTTGGATCCTGACACTACACATCCACATGGAAACACAGCACTTGACACAGTGCCTGACACATAGTAAATGCTCAATAAATGTTTATTGACTGATACCTATACTCACACACTTTTTTTTGAGGTAAAAAAATAATTTGTGCAGAAAAACTAACATTTATTTATTTTAAAGTTACCTAAAGTTGTCTTAGAATTTTTACATGCGAAAGTAAACAAATGTTTTATCATCTACTTATGAATGAATTAAACTAAACCCAGAGTCTGAGGGAACTTGAATAATCGAGGAAATAAATTGTTTGCTAGAAAACTTAGAATGTTGCTTCCTATTACACTAAGCAGTCTAACAGGCTATTTGACTACTCAAGACTTGTGCCAAGTATCTTAATCTTATTATTCCCATTCATGCATCCTTCACTCCAGATAGACTGAAGCATTTGCTGTTCCTTGATCTCATCTTGCCTTTTATTGTCTCTATCAATTCATTCCCCAAGTTTAAAACAATGACCCAGGGTCTAGCATCGTTCCTCAGACTCAGCAAGTGCTTAGCAAGTGTTTGCAGAATAAATTAACCTGAACTTAATTGGAGACATTCTGTCCATCTCTCCACAATTCTCTCTTTATTCAATGGAACAAATCATATACCAACACTTTGGGATTTAGTTTCTTTCTTTCTTTCTTTTTTGCTTGTTTGATTTATAAAATAAGAAAGCTACTCTAAAATTTTATAATTGCTATAATGTCCAGTTCTATGTCTGGTCATTATCTCAGACCCAAAACTGTCTATTATATCATAGGGCCTGGTTCGATGTAGGGGCCCTTTAAGACTACCTGAGTTCTGTGAACTCACGGTTTACACACACACATACACACACACACACACACACTCACTCACTCTCTCTCTCTCTCTCTCTCTCACTCCCCAATTCCTTCACAGTGATCATAGATCTGGGGATAGAAGGACCTCAGAGTCCACCTAGTCTAACTCCTACATTTCATTTTTGAGGATACTGAGGTATAAGGGGGTTAGATGACTTTTTTTAAGTTTACAGATGTAGTAAGCATATGAGGTAGTATATAGAACTCTACCGACCCACTGTGCTGGGCTATTGCTTATAGATACCTTTCCGGTTGACTCCACCACTTTCATGACCTTTCAGTACTTCTCTGGTCACCCCTGTGACCTTTCAGACAACTCTGGATTGGACAAAGGAGACAGACACCAAGGGTGGAGTGTACTGCCCGTCTTTATTCTCCTCTGCTTTGTTCACATCCTCTCCATTCACCTCACGTCCCTTCCCTGCCCCTTTATCTCCTTTCCCAACTCTGCCCCTTCACATGCCTCAGCAACAGGCTCCTCAAAGGAGGGGAGTGCTCTCCTGTTAGCGGCACGTGCTCAATACCCCTGATCCTTGAACCTGCGTAACAGGATGTGGTTCACGGGGCAGAATTATACGCCTCAGGCACCTCTTCGACCAAGCCTGAGTTGTGTTATCATTTGCCTGAGTTCTCTGTGAGTTCACAGAACTCGGGTAAAGTCTTAAAGGGCCCCTACATTGAACCAGGCCCTATGATATAATAGCCAGCTAATAGGTGAGAAGACATTTAACTTATTTTAAAAATAGGTGGGTTTTTTTTTGGGGGGGGGGCCGTGCTAGGTGCTTCAGTGGATAGAACACTGGTCTTGGAGTTAAGAGGACCTGAATTTTGGATTGAGATTCTTACTAGCTATGTGACCCTGGGGAAGTCACTTAATCCTGATTGCCTTCCCTTTCCCCCAAATAAGTCTTTATTCTTATTAATTGGGAGGGAGAAGGGAAAGGGGTTTGATAATTCTCTTCAGATATATTTAGAATTTGTAATAGGGGAAAGGAATTATAGTTGTTCTGCTTTATTTTCTATTAGTAAGTGGAAGTTGACAAAGAAACATATATATACATAATGAAAGCTTCCTCACAATTAGAACTGCTCAAAGATAGAATGGATCATCTTTGCCCAAAATGACTTTTTCTATCACTTCAGGAAACAATAAATTGGATGACCACTTTCTGGTCTTGATATAGAGTATATTCAGATACGGGCACCATTTGTACTAGATGATTTCTGAGATACCTGTCAATTCTGAAATTTCATATTTCTTAAAGACCTTGGTTGGGCCCCTACTTTTCACATCGTACTTTATTTTATACTTAAATATAAGCATTTCTTTGGAACATTAACTCATTGAGGATAGAGAGTTTTTCATCTTTGTATCCTTAGTGTCAAACTAATAATAAAAGTTTCATAAAAACTTATGGTATTGAATTACTGAATTTTTTAATAAATAATCCTAAAATAGCATGACATTAACTGGATGTTCGCTTATGGGTTTGTATGTACATATTCAAAAACAGACATGTATAGATACAGATATCTGTACCCACATACACATTAATGTGTATATTTTTGTAATGCACCTATGTGCACAGATCCAACAGTGTATATACATCTATGTATACGTATGTACTGTATACAATGCAGTAATAAATGCATACACATACATTTATACACATTTATATAAGCACAATTACATATATAAGTATATGCATAAATCTAAAGATAGATGACAAGATATTCGCTTGAAGATCATGGGAACTATATTTTGTAGATATAAAAAAATAGAGTGCCAGAAAGATGAAGTGATTTGTCCAAGATTAACTAGAGTTAAGTCTTGAACCTAGGTCTTTTGACTCCAAGTATAGTATTCTTTCTTCTATACTATTTTGCATTATGTTCCATTGGCAATTGGGAAAAAAGGTGGGGGATAGAGTTTGGATAAAATTTCAGGTGTAAAGATGGAGAATTGCAAATCATTAGCATGAAGATTATTGATGATTGCTTTAACCAGAAGTCGCCAAACTATGAAGTAGGGCTAAATCATGTACTTCAGCAGTTTTGCTTTCTTTTTTAATTGTATAGCCAGGTGAACTAAGAATGCTTTCCTGTTTCCTCCCACCCCCCCCCCATGTTTAAATACAATAAAACTTTATTTAAAAATGTAATGAACGCTCATTCTTAATTGCTTTATAAAAATAGGCTGCTAGGTGTAGTTTGTCAGCTCTTAGCTTAACTCTAAAAGTGAACGGACTTTCTGAGGGGAGGATTATAGAGGAAGAAGAGCAGAGGTCAGAACTGTTTTTTTTGAAAGATGCCTATAAGGAATGAGTAAGAAAGAAAAAGGAGGGGTAAGAGAAACACCAGATGCCAAGATAATTCAAAGTCACAGAAATATGCAAAAAGGAGAGTTTCAAGAATGTAAAAAGATGCCAACATTGTCAAGTAATAGTGGAAGATAAGAGATTACATAATGAGGTAACACGATGCTATTTTGATAATTATCTTAGGAGACTGAATGCAAAGAACTTTGGCTTGATAGACATCATCCAGGGATCTTAAAGAGAAAAGTTTCCAAAGACTAGGAGTACAGAAAGCAAAAGTGAAATAATAGAGTTAAGAAGGAAGTGAATAATGAGCCAATTAAAAGCAGGTTATTTCTTGGTGTCTTAGTTTGTGATTGATGTACAGGTTAGAAAGATCTACTTTCTATGACAATTCTCACTATACGGATATTCATTCTCTCCAAACTTCAATGTCAAACTAGAACATACCTGGCAATATAATAATGATTTGATGAAACACAAATGTAATGTCCAAATTCAGTAAGAACATGACTCATAAAGCACTGTCCATAATATATATATACACATATATGTATATATATACACACATATATATGTATGTATGTGTGTGTGTATATATATATATATATATATATATATATACATACACATATATATCCTGGTGACTTTTTGTTTTTCTTTTACAACTACCTTTGTTAAATCAAGCCACTTGACTTATTTCTAATGGCGACTTTAAATATTTCCAAGGAATCTTATAGGCAATGAAAGTAAAAGAATGAATGTGAGAGAAATACATGCTTTTGAATTCTTGGGAATTTTTGTGTACCATCATTGCCAATATTCTCATAAAATTACTATTAACCTAAAAGATGACAAGAATTCTCACTGAATTGGGAGTAAAAAATGCAACTCCAAAATACTTGGTATACCTTAATTTTATGTCCAGACTATAAGCCCAATTCTTTCTTGGAGTTTGTTTCACAGATAATACAGAGGAGGCACTGTAGTTTTCCACCTCCAGCTTCTAACAGGTTCACTCTTGATTTGGTCAGACAGGCAGACAGCTTTGGAGGCGTTAATAATAAGATTTATTCTAGTCTATTCTTCTCAGAAAGATTGTTGATAATGGGAGCACTAACTCCTATAGTTCCCTAATCACCCTTCTCACAGGGACTGGCAAGAAGGTGGGGGATGGGGGGTGTGGGCGGGCTGGGGAGCAACTACCCCTATGTCTCGATGGGGTCAATTGAAACAGGCACAGCTTGTGCACCCCCCTAAATCTCCTCAGGCCTCAATTGGGTCCGGTAGAGACACAGATTCCTCTATGAGTTTCTCATAATTTTTTCCTCACTCACTGACCATTGCCCACTGCTTTATAGGTCAACAGACAAAGAAAGTCATATTGCCAATATTAAGCTCACAGGTTAACTTTAGTAATATTGTCATTCTGCACAAGGGTAATAAATATTATATTATGTCATCACTTATCTCATGGCACAGTGTCATTAGGACTGTCTGTCACTATGATTCTGGGAACTGCTATCTAGAATCCTGGGGGTTATTCTGGGAGTTATTATCAAACACCTGAAAAACTAGACATTCCCATGACCATGAATCCTGAGAAACTAACTCTAAGAAGGATAACAAAATCTTCCCTATGTACAGAATTCTGTATAGAGAAAGGTGTCTCTTATTTTTTTGTCCTGGATAGAAACAATTAGAGCAATAAATGGAAAAGGAAGATGGGGAGGAATTCCAGTGCCAACATGGCAGGGTGATGAAGGAACTCTCTCAAACCCTCCGAAATTTCCTTCCTAACAACTAGAAAAAGAGCCTTAAAATTAACATAGGACCAGAAAAGCAGCTTACCAGCCCAGCAGGAAAGGTTTGTCTCACTGGGACAGGAGGTGAGTGAGGTCCAAGGGCAGCAGCAGCCAGCCACAGCAGGGGGCCTGCTGCAAGACTGCATGACTGAGGTAATACGCCAGTGAGGCCCTGCCCTCCTGCAAACTAGCAGCCCATTAGTCAAGTATCATTCTGTACAAGTACAGCAAGGCTTCACTCTGTTGATCCCACCCCTAGCACAAGCCACCAAAGGAGGCTTTACCCCACTTCTACCTAGTAATAAAGCTGCTTTCTGGTCAACAGGGAGACCTTGCCCTTGAGGCCTATCATCAGAGAGACCCTATTTCCATAGAAATAGATCAGCAGTGCCCCATCCCTGGGGCTGATCAAGGAAAAACATTACTTCTCCAGGGCCCATTAATAGAGAGCCCCAGTTTCTACAGCAAACCAGGTACAAGCCCCAGTGGGGCACACACACACAGCAAGATCCCTCCTCTAGGACTAGCCACCAGAAAGACTCTGTTAACACAGCAACCCGGCAAAAAAGCCCCAGTCCTGGAGTAAGCCAGTCCTTAAATACTACACCTAAGGGAGGCCAACAGGGAGCCCCAACTGCCCATACAAGCCAGAAGGAAAGCTTGCCCTCTGGAGAAAGTAAGTAACTCAGCACTGAAGCCCAGTAAAAGCTAGCTGTAAGAGCCAGAGGCCTAGAACAAAAATCCTGGGCCAGTACAGGACCAGAGCCCAACATTCACATAAAAGCAACAGTCACAAAAAATGCAGAAATATATATATATATATATATATAATTTACCTAGTTCAGGGGAAAAAGGTCAGCATCACGAACTTCAAAGTGTACAGAAAGAACTTACAAAACAGGGAACAGATCAAGTAGACAGACTTCCAAACTGTCCAACCATTACATCAATACCAAACCACAGTTACCAGAGAGGTAAGCATTATCATCTGGGTTTTCAAAACAAGGGGGCTCACAACAGCTGGCCAGAGTCTCATCTGGTCAAATCACACAACACTTCTCAAAGTGAGCCTCCAAAGCAAAGCCTCACATCAGGGATTATATAGCCTTCTCCAGGTTCAGAGAATGTAACCACCCTCTTGACCCACTGCCCAGTCACACAGCATCTAGGTGTCCTCATTCCCAAAAACCAAGCCTCCTGCCACATGCTCCATGTGACCATGTTCAGCCTATTAGGGGGCAGAGTATATTTTCAAATCAAGGAAGGTTCTCAGAGTCTCTTAAGCCTACCAAAGGGCCTAGGGGCATGGAAGATCTTTAAATTTGAATTTCCATTAAATTCAACCCCAAGATCTTTCATGCCCATAGCATAGACAATTTACATTTGAATTAGCACTAAACATATCTTAGGTTACATTTTCAAGGTATGTAACTATATTTGCCAAAGTGGCCACTGGGCCTTAAACACAAAGTATATTGCATTACCACTTCAATTCAAAACAAGAGTCCAAATAAAGTTCTCTTGGAAGGAGGGGGGTTGTCCTTCCCATAACACTGCTCCAGCCCCTGCTTCCAAGTCCAGAGAGGGGGCTGGGCAACAAAACCAACATGGGGTCCTTGGGGGTCCATGGCACTTCACCCCACCCACCATAGTCACAAGTCCATCCTCCCTCTGGGTCCCAAACTGTGGAATGCAGCAAGGAAACACATTCAGTGTCCCTGCTTTGCCACACAGTCCTTATCTTGTCCTGTGGCTGAATTCCAAACTCCTGGGTTCCTTCTCCTCCCCAGGAAGGCAACAGCTCCTGGCTTTTCCATAGGTCTTGATGCAGGCAGCTCACCATTCCTGCTCTTAGCTCAGTGAAGTCAGCATGCAGGCCATTCTTCTCTCCTGCTCCATGGCTCCACAGAGTCACAGCTACCAAAACCGGGGAACAAACAATTATCCAAGCCCCCATACTTTCCTTTTACTCTGCAGATCCCATCCTTGTCTCCATTTGTAGCAGCAAGCACCCCAACATCCCTAGGGTGGCTGCCAACACAGGTTCTTAGATCTGTTTTTGTAAAATAAAGCA
The DNA here is from genome assembly GCA_011680675.1 of Gymnobelideus leadbeateri. Classification (NCBI taxonomy): domain Eukaryota; kingdom Metazoa; phylum Chordata; class Mammalia; order Diprotodontia; family Petauridae; genus Gymnobelideus; species Gymnobelideus leadbeateri. The sequence goes on from WOXC01004141.1 coordinate 155,888, forward strand.
ACTCAAAATGGGTTAACACACTCACTTTAATCAATCAAACATAGATTGTTTACCTAGTTCAGGGGAAAAAATTCAGCACCTCGAATTTCAAAGTATACGGACACAACTTGCAAGACAGAGAAACAAACAGATCAAGAAGACAGGCTTCCAAATTGTCCAACCATTACATACATCAATACCAAATCACAGTTACCAGAGAGGGAAGCATCAACATCTGGGTTTTCAAAGCTAGGGGGCTCTCAACAGCTGCCCAGAGTCTCATCTGGTCAAATCACACAACACTTCTCAAAGTGAGCCCCACAAAAGGCAGAAATATTGAGCAACCAGGGAAAAAGTGAGCTTGAAAGTCAAAGGTGATAGGGAGGATTAAGGCATAAACTTGGAAGAGGACGAGAGTGTCAAAATGGCTACATGTGTAGCTTCCAAAAAAAAAATATATGTGTGTGTGTGTGTGTGTGTGTGTGTGTGTGTGTGTATAATTAGGTTTCAGGCCCCATAAGAATTCCTGGGAAAAAAAAATTTAAAGGAATTTTAAAGGACAAATTAGAAAAGTAGAAGAAAAATAGTGAAAATAAATGGGAATAATGCAAGAAAAGCATGAAAAAAAGTCAATAGCATGTGAAAAGATATACACACATTTAATAAGTAAAGTAAACCACTAAAAAGTAGAAGTGGCCACATTAAAAAATATATAAGGACCCACTGAAGAAAATAACTCCTAAAAAATTAAAATTAAACAAGTGGAAACTAATGATTCTATGAGACATAAAGGTACAAGAAAACAAAATAAAAAAAGGGAAGGAAGGAAGGAAGGTAAAAATAAAATAGAAGAAAATGTGAATTTTTTCTTTGAAAAAACAACTGATCTAGAAAACAAATCCAGGAGAGATAATATAAGAAATATTGGAATGTCCAAAAGACATGATCTATAAACAAACGATATATGTTGTACATGTGTAACTATGCAAAACATTACCATAGTAGATATGTTGTAAAAGACTGGCTATATTTCCCTCCCACCCATCCCACCCCGACCTGGTCCATTCCTTACTTTGATCCTGTCCCTCTTCAAAAGTGGGTGCTCCAACCTCCCCTCCCCCCAGAATCCTCTCCTCTCCATCATCCCCCTTCTCATCCCCCTCCCCCCTATTCTCCTGCAGGGTGAGATATCCCATTTAGTATGTATGTCATTCTCTCCCTGAGCCAAATTCAATGAGAATATGGTTTTGCCTTTTGGCCTTCCTGTTCTTCCCCTCCCCTGCAACCACTTCCCTTTGCCTCTTCTATATGAGATAGTTTACCCAACCCTGTCTCTCCCCATCTCCTCTTGCCACATTCCTCTTTCACCTCTTAACTTCACCCCTTAATTATCATCCCTTCCCACCAAATGATAAATGGTTAAAGGGTATGAACTGGCAGTTTTCAGATAGTGAAATGAAAACTATCTATAATCATATAAAATTATCTAAATCACTATTAGAGAAAACAAATCAAAACAACTCTGAGGTACCACATCATACCTAGCAGATTGGCTAACATGACAAAACAGGAAAAATGATATATATTGGAGAAGATGGGAGAAAATTGAAATACTAATGCATTGTTGGTGGAGTTGTGAACTAATTCAACCATTCTGGAAAGCAATTTGGAACTATGGCCAAAGGGCTATAAAAAATGTGCATACTCTTTGACCCAGTAATACTACTTTTAAGTCTGTATCCCAAAGAGATCATAAAAATGGGAAAAGGACTCACATGTATAAAAATACATATATTTATAGCAGCTTTTTTGTTGTGTCAAAGAATTGGAAATTGAAGAGATGACCATCAACTGGGGAATGGCTGAACAATTTGTGATATATGAATGTAATGGAATACTATTGTGCTATAAGAAATGATGAGCAAGCAATCTTCAGAAAAATCTTGGAAAGACATATATGAACTGATGCTGAGTGAGGGGAGCAGAACCAGGAGTACATTGTACACAGTAACAGTCACATTGCATGGTGACTAACTTTGATAGACATCTCTTTCTAGTAATACAAGGATCTAAGACAGCTCCAAAAGACATATGGTGGAAAATGCTATGCACATTTAGAAAAAGAACTATGGGGTTTGAATCCAGATTGAAATATATTATTTGTTCTCTCTCTTTTTTGTTTCTTTCTCATGGTTCCTACCATTGGTTCTAATTCTTCTTTACAACATGACTAATGTGAAAATAAGTTTAAAATGAATGTATATGTAGAGACTCTATCAGATTGCATGCTATCTTGGGGAGTGGGGAGGGGAGAGATGGGAAGAAAAATTGAACTTGAAATCTTATGGAAGTGAATGTTGAAAACTAAACATAAATTTAAAAAAAGTAAATTTTAAATAAATTTAAGGGGTTTTGCTAGGTAAATAAATCGTGTAAACATTCAGGGAAAGATTTACTTATTTAAATTACTCAGAACAAATTGTTTTCAAGCATTAATTTATATGCAAATTGTTATAATTGTAGGCTTTAATCTATTAATTAATGCAGCCCCCTAATGGCATCCACTAGGAAACACTTTGCTAGCCTAACTTGTTACTCTGAATACTTGGAAAGTTTTACATTTCTGTAATGAATATTCTGTAAGTCAAACATTTCATGAAATTAAAAGCTTCCTAAAAAAATACAAGTCATTTGGGGCAGCTAGGTGGCGCAGTGAGTAGAGCGTCGGCCGTGGAGTCAGAAGGACCTGAGTTTGGATCCGGCCTCAGACACTTAACGCGCGCACACACACACACACACACACACACACACACACACACACACACACACCCCTAGCCGTGTGACCTTGGGCAAGTTATTTAACCCCAATTGCCCTCCAAACGGCAAAAAAAAAAAAATACAAGTCATTCACCAATTGTTAAGTGGTCAAAAGATATGAAAAGGCAGCTTTCAGACAAAGAAATCGAAGTTCCCTATAGTCATATAAAAATGCTCTAAATTACTATCAAACAGAGAAATGTGAATTAAAACAACTTTGAAATGACACCTCACACATATCAGATTGACTAATGTGACAAAAAAGGAAAATGTTGGATGTTGGAGGGGATGTGGGAAAACTAGGATGCTACTGCACTGGTGATAAACTTATAAACTAATCGAACCGTTCTGGAGAGCAATTTGGAACTGTGACTAAAGGGCAACCAAATAAGTTGTGCATACCCTTTGGCCAAGCTAGCACTGCTAGGTCTGTATCCTAAACACATTCAAAAAAGGAGGAAAAGACCTTTTTGTACAAAAATATTTAAAGCAGCTCTTTTCCTGGTGGATTGGCAATTCAAGGGTATTCTTATCAATTGGGGAATGGCTAAACAAGTTATTGTATATGATTGTAATGGAATGTTATTGTACCATAAGAAATGACAAGCAGGACAATTTCAGAAAAACCTAGACTTACTTGAACTGAGGCATGGTGAACTGAACAGAATGAGAGCATTCTACACAGTATCAACATATTGCTCAGTGAAGAAGTGTGAATGACTTAGCTCTTCTCAGGAATACAAAGATCCAAGACAGTCCCAAAGGACTAATGATGAAGCATACTATCCACCTCCAGAGAAAGAACTAATATACGTGGAATACAGACTGAAGCATGCTATTTTTCTTTTCATTTAAAAAATATCTTCATTTTCTTTCATTTTTTCATTTTTCCCTTTTATTTGAGTCTTCTTGTATAAAACAATTAATGCAGAAAATTTCTACGTAATTACAAATATATAACCCATATCTGATTGTTTACCATCTCAAGGAGGAGGAAGGTATGAAGGGATTGAATTTGAAATTCAAAACTTAAAAAAAAGACATTTTTAATTGGAAAAAAGGAAAATAAAATATTTCAAGGGAAAAAAAAGGAAGATGTTTTAGAAGTTTGTTATATGATAATTCTGTCAATCCTGATGATAGGTCATTATCTGATAGAATTTAATTGAGGAATTGCTAAATTTAATCAAGTAGTAGGAAAATAATTCATATATATATATATACATTTAATTTTATATACACATGCACCTGCATGTGCATATATATGTACATATATATTTCTATACATGTGATACAAATATGACTCCTGGTACATTTTTGGAGATTTTGTAATTTATCCTACTTTGTGGCTAAGAATAGTTTCGCCCCTCCCCGCCCCCACTGGCTATATTGTCAGAAGAGTTAGCATCCTTAACACAACTTGAAATATGGAATTTGGGTGGCTTTTCCTTCATTGCTTTCTAAGGGTGAAGTTATTGACTCCTTCACTAACAGCTGCTTATGCCACATGGTAAGGAGTGATGGCTATTGAATCTTCATCTTGTTTCCCTTTTAGGCCTTGGGAATCAAGAAAAAGACTTGAGGTTTTGTCCTTGTCCCTTATTCCTTTCTTTTATTGGTGCAAGAAGTAGAATCTCTAAGCCTGGAGCTCAAGCCATAGGTTTCTGAGAGTCTAGTAATCTAGCATGTATGTCAGCATCTAGTCAGTCCAACAATGAAATCCTGAGTACCTTAGGCCTAGGATGCTGGACAATCAGGGTTTTAGAACTAAACTTGGTGGGAGTAATTCTATGTGGGAACTTAGCTAAACTGTGAGTCTAAATTCTACTCTTCCCCTTCTCTTAAGCCTTACCCCCAACCCCCACCCCCAGTTTTTGTTTGTCTGTTTCCTTAGCAAATGTATATTTTGTTCAGGCTAAATCTCTGAAGTAAATATCCCTTTGTAAAAGCTTATCTGATGTCAAGTGGTTAAATGGAACTGGGTTGATAGTAACTGAACCCCTAAAAATGGGGGAACACAGTTGGTAAAGGCTGCAGTCAATGGGCAGTGAGGGATGGAAGAAAAAATGAAAGATAGGACAAAGGGAGAGAGGAAATAAGAAGGGAAGGAAGGAAGGAAGGAAAGAAGGAAGGAAGGAAGGAAGGAAGGAAGGAAGGAAGGAAGGAAGGAAGGAAGGAAGGAAGAAAGGAAGGAAGGAAGGAAGGAAGAAGGAAAGAAGAAAGGAGGAAAGGATAGAGGCAGACATTTCTTAAACACTTAGTGTGTGTTAGTGAAAAGGGAAGGGTGATAAGGAGGTGGGGAGGGTAAGTGGTTCTGCCAGGGACCCACCCTGGCATCCAGTCTGGAAGGAATTCACCAGGCTCAAGCAAACTTGGAGTCGAAATTGTAAAGTTTATTGTTACGCTGCACAAGGACAGCGGGCTAGATTCTTATGGAACCTGCAAACTTCCAGGGGTCACAGGCATAGTTTTATGGAGTCAAGACAGTAAATCAGGTGCCAATTATGCTAACTAGGTGAGTAAAGGTGGGATCAGGGAGGAGTTAAGGAGTGGTCAGTGCTTAAAGGACCATGCACTTTTAATATCAACTGCGCAGGCGTATTGCCCATGATTCACTGGGAAATAGCCCAAGGGGGGGCTACCTGGAGGTGTGGTTTTAGGCCTGACATGTCACTAAAGTCAATCCTCAGTCATGGCTACTAAGGAGTGCCCAGTCTGCCACCCATCAATGTCAAGCTTGACAAGATAGATGTTGGGAACCAAGGCCATCAGAGACACAGTGTGGGTATAATTGGCTAAGGAGTTACCCTATAGATAGGGTACTGAAGAATTCATGGTGCAGCTGGCCACTCTAAGGGAGATAACATTTGCCTAAGCTAAAAATGTTTATAGATAGTTTTGTGAAGGATTCATAAGTAGCTTATTGTTTCAAGCAGAGATAAACAGTTCATGAGTTGTTGCTGGGCAGAGTGCTGGCAGGGGGAAGGGGCAGAGTTAATGCTTTGAGACTGGGTGGGGGAAGTGTGATTTTACAGACTGCTTTTACAAATTGATTTTACAGACATAGATCCCAAAGCACCCCATTTACAAACTGATGTTACAGATTAATATTACAAACTGATGTTACAAACATATATACATCCCAAGGACCCCATCATTAGGGACTGTTCAAAGCACTGTAGATGGAAATAGAAAAAGGAAGACAACCCTTGTGCTTAGAGAGCTTACATTCTAATGGGTGAAAGACAACACAAAAAACGGAAACTGAAAAGGTATAGGGGTATGAAAGTGTTAGGCTACCAGGATGATTTGGGATTTTAAGAGAAGCTAGGAACAGATTCGGGAGAGGAGTGAAAACAGGTCAGTCTGGGCCTTTTCTTACAATGGAGGCTCCTGGAGTAACTCACCCAGGCAAAGAAGGGTGGGGGCTTCTTTCATAATGATATTTCAATTTTCAAAGTAAGTGGGTCATGTTAGATTATTCCTGTGTAAGTAGGCTATTTGAGCCAAGAGAAGTTCAGATATGGTTTATCAATAGAAGGGGCATACTTTCTAGGCCCAGTGGAAGTTAGGAACAGAGATGGGAGATTAATGAGGTGATTAAATGCACGCAATAAGACAAAATTTTTAACAGGGCAAATATGGAAAATGAATACATATTTATTTTCAGGATTACTTTTTTCTTTCTTTTCTTCTTCCCCCCATTGTTTTAGAATGGGGGGGGTGTAAATGTTTGCTAATGGGGGAAAAACCTTTTAAAAAGAAAAAATTAATAAGTGATTTGATATCCAGCAAACTTTGCAGTTTAAAATCTTGACTTGAAAAAGTACTTATCTTTCCCAAAACTTAAAAACCTAAATAAAGCATAATACTAGTCAAGATTTACAAGGCAATGCCTTTCCAAAGAGATTTTTTTCCTAAGTCCCAGAGAAAGTATTGCTGAAGAAAACAGAACACTTAATAAATCAGGAGGTGTTTGAAATTAATGACTCCAAAAAAAAGGTTTAAATCCTAAAGTCATTTAAAAAACTGTCTCTAACATGAAAAATGCAGGGAAAAATGGGTAATTAGGAAGTAATGAAGACTTTGCAGAATAAGCTATTGACAAATAGAAGATGAGAGTAAATTTGGACCATATTGAAATATATACAAATAAGCACCTCTGCACATGTGGTCTCCTGGGGGAATTAGGGAATTTGCTTAGGGCATGCAATTATTTATTAAAAGTCAAGGAAAACTGGGATGTTGGCACAATTTTGGAAAAGAAGTTACACTAGAATCCCAAAAGACTAAAGGAGAGAAATTTGAACAATAATAAAAAATCAATACTCATTTTGATAAAGGATAAGAAAGAGGTGGAAAATTCTTTTTAAAAAATGCAGAAGTCAGTAAGGTCCTAAGAAATAACTATTTGTTTTAGGTAAATAGAAAATAATTTTGGCAGTCAGCAAGAATTTATTAAGTGCCTACTATGTTTTAAGCACTCTGCTAGACATGATAACGGAATTATCTATACTTTACTATATAGCATTAAGGTAAGGTGGTGATAGATTTATTTTTATAATTTTTAAAATGGTGTGTACATGAGAGCTGCTATTTAAAGACAAATTTGGATAGAGTTATGTGGACTAGAAATAAAAATAAATACAAATGAATGAAGTTTAAAAAATTAAAAGGAAATGACAACTTATTTAAGATGGGGTCCTCAAGTAGGCACTGTTTTGAGCATTTTTATTTCTCAAATGGGCTTTAAAGAAATGAAGAAAAATGATTTGGTCACACAAAATTCCTGACATGTCCTAAGAATTATAACTATAATACTTCTACTACTAATAGCAAGCCACATTTGATAGTTGTTTCTACTCCACAAGTAATTTTTATAAATTATCTCAATTGATATATGGAGGCAGTAAGTTGAGGTAAACCCTGATATTCTAGTCCTCAGGAGAGTGAGTATATTAAACTTCAAATGGATGTGAGATATAGGACCATTACCACTTTTATGACATTATCCTCTCTAGGTTCAAGGGTGTACATATATGTTGGCATGATGGTACATATTGAGGGCGGGGAAGAAACATATATCCACACATACATATAAAGGAATCAGAAAGAATCATAGAACATATCTTATCTTTTCTTGGCATACAAGTGATTGCTCACGTATTTTTGGAATTGAAGATCAAAATATAGTTCACAAACCTATAGTAATATTAATTAAATACTTCCCACAATACTGGGTCCATAAATAGGATTATTTGAACATTTAAGTACCAAGTATAAAGTGACCATTTCCCCCCAAAGAATAACTTTGAAGTATAATCTTAAAACACATAAATACATTATTCCAGAAGACAGATGAAATTTATAACATATGAACAGAGCTGTCGAGTGAAAGTAGATGGTATCTGAAGAATGGTATATATGTGAATTAGTAGGGCAGAAACCAAAATGGTAATCCTCTTCTAGGCCCTAAATAAAAAGGCCTTATATTAATTTTGAGTTTTTTTTTTTTTAAGGGAGTGATTGTGCTACCTTCTTTGCTTCTGCTGAGACTTTGCTTGGTTTACTATATACATTTATTTCTTTGGTTAGTGGAAGATGTGGAAAAATTGGATGCAGTTTAGAAAAAAATAATCAGCACATCTGGTCGAAGGGAAAAGAACAACAGATTTCTGACAAGAGTTTAAAGAAACTATATTGTATAGCTTGGCTAAGCAGTCATCAAGGAGTCTACTAGAGGTGGATGGGGTTTCAGTTATTTAAAACCTGTGAGCATTAAGGAAAAAAGAGTAATTCTTAGTCCTAGCATAATGGGATATAATTAGTATTAATGGACTGAAATAAATAAATGGTTAATGTAGGCTGAGTAAGGGGTTGGGGGGATGCATTCAAAGTTATATCTTATACTAGTAGTATCTTAAGGAAAGTGGCAGCAGTTATCATAAATTTAAAATTGATTGATGAATTTTGCTCATAACTTAGCTATAAGGGCTGTCTCCCAAATGTGATCATGTTACCATATTAGCAGAGGGAGTGATCATTGGAAATTATCATTAGGTCATAAGGAGTTATTAACAATTTTCCTTCAAATAAAGAAAACTCAACAGATTTGGAGGGATTATATAAAACCTAAAAGAAGTTAAGGAGTAAAAATAAAAGCAAAGCCAACCCCCAAAAAAGTTATAATGAAAAGAAATGATCTAAGTCAATGAAAAATATACCAGGTAATTGAGGAAAACACAACTAATCCACAATGTGCGTTTATTTTCATCTATTTTCAGATCAAGTTAATCAATTCTTTACCTGTCTTATTGGTTTTTATATAAAACCAATTCCTAGATTTATTTATAAGATCAATAGGTTTTTTGTTTTGTGTTGACTTTCAATCTTCTTAATCTCATCTTTGATTTTCAGGATTTCCAATTTGGTACTCATATGAGGATTTAAAATTTGTTCTTTTTCAGTTTTTTCCCCATTTAATTGATATAAGAATTTAGAGAAATAAATTTTCCCCTAAGTACTGCTTTGGCTACATTCCATAACATTTGGTGTTCTGTCTCATTGTTGTCATTCTCTTTAATAGAATTATTAGTATTGATATTGCTTCATTGTCTATGGTACTGAAAGCCATGCACAAATAGCTTTCCAGAAGACTGTTGCTGTGAACAGCTTTCAAAATCCTGATTACATAGCATAGCAAACTCTCTATTGATTCAATAACAAATAAGAGCAAAACATTTACAAATCAAGGTACAGCATTCAGAATGTTACAACTTATGACAGAAAATCAAAATACAGCATTCACCATGTCACAACTCAACAACTTATCATTAAAATGGCTACATAGTTTTCAACAAAGTACAATCATTTAGTAATTCAATCATTCAACCATCTGTAAGGAGGCTTGCCTCCTTAAAAGTCACAAAGTATAAAAAGTCAAAGTTCTCCAGCCATGCGGTACAATTAAGTTACAACTTCAACAGTCACTACTCAGTACCCTCCTAAGCAGTAGTAGAAAGTTCAAAAGTCATTCACCCCTAGGTCACAAGTAAATTATAATTTAATCAGTCACTACTCAGTATTCTATTTCATCAGTCACTACTGAGACAATTTCATCAGTCATTACTCAGTCAAATTCATCAGTCACTACTCAGTACCCACAGAGAGGTATTTTCATATTGACTTGGGGCAGGCTTTCAACTTAAATGGTTCCTTTTCCATGGTCCCAGCTCCTGTCTCACTCTAACCAACTGCCACCTGAGTTCAAAGGCAGAAAGCTCCCAGCTCCTTGTCCATCTCTCTGTGCAGTTCCTGCTCCATATTGGAGCTCATAGTGTTTAGTTCATCTCCAATCCTTCACAGTCTCTGTTCCTGAGAAGACAAGGCTTAACAAAGCTACAAGAATATTCATGCACATTAACAAAGCCACAATATTTGTACAAAATACTGACACCACAGTCATGCTTCATCAGTCTTTGGCAGCTCCAGACCACCCTTGAAAGTCTTGCCACCTTGCCACCACAAGTCTGAGTTCTGTGTCAATTCTCAGTTCTCAATTCTCAGTTCAGTCTTCGGTAGTAGCAGCCCAGCTTGCAGATGCTTGCTGGTAGTAATTCTCTCTCTCTCTCTCTCTCTCTCTCTCTCTCTCTCTCTCTCTCTCTCTCTCTCTCTCTCTCTCTCTTTCAGCAGTTGCCCTGCCTCCATGATGCTTACAACAGGAAATTCTCTCTGTCCAGCTTGTGTTCTTCCTTGTATAAGGTATAACTCCTCCCTGTTCTGCCACTTCCTGTTACATCAGCAACTTACTCCCAAGGTGTTAACTACTTCTATGTTAATTAAATAACTTAAACAAGATGTTAACTTGAAAAAATGTGCTATCTGCTTGCTTGACAATAGAAAGGTATCTTCAAATTTCATTACTATTACAGGTACCTTTTAGTAAGATGTAGTTTTCTTCCTCATCTCTTTTAATTAGGTTTATTTTGGTGTTACTTTGTCTGAGAACATGATTGCTACTCCTTTTTTTTTACTTCAGTTGAAGTGAAATAGATTCTGCTCCCTCCCCTTAAATTTACTCCGTGTGTGTGTGTCTCTCCACTTCAAGTGTGTTTCTTATTTTTTTGTTTGTTTTTTTGTTTTGCTTTTTAGAGGGGGAGGACAGGGCAATTTGGATTGTGTAACTTGCCCAAGGTCACAAGGCTAGTAAGTGTTTTGTGTCTGAGGCAGGATTTGAACCCAGCTCCTCCTGACTCCATCAGTATTCTATTCAACCCCAAGTGTGTTTTTTGTAAAGAAAAATTTGTTAAGATTCTGGAATTTGATCCACTCTGCTGTTTACTTCTATTTTATAGGAGAGTTCATTCCATTCACATTCATAGTTATGATTACATACTGTGTATTTTCCTCTGTCTGATTTCTTCTATTTCTTCTCTCTGCCCTTTTGCCCTTTCCCTCCTTACCAATGTCTTGCTACTGTCTACAACCTCTCCTGATCTGCCCTCACTTCTGTCAGTCTTCACCTCTCCCCCTTTTATTAATCTCCTCCCCCACTACTGCCTTCTCAGATACAATATTTTTTCTATTCAAATGATTTTGTATATTATGCCCTTTTTGAGCCAATATTAATGAGAGTAAGATTCATGTGACTCCCATCATTCACTCTTCCATCTTCCCCTCCATTGTAGTTGGTCTTTTGTACCTTTTAATGTGGAATAATTTATCCCTTTCTACTTTTCCCTTCCTTATGTACCCATTGTTCTCCTCTTTCTCATCTCTTCATTTTTTTAGGCCATTCCTTCAAATTCACCTTATACCCACGCCTTCTGTCTATGTATATTCCTTCTAGCTGTACTACTAGTGATACAATATTTAAGAATTATAAGTATCATCTTAACAAGTATGGATATAAATAGTTTAGTTCTACTGAATCCCTTAGGTTTTCTTTTCCCTTTATACCTGTTTATGCTTCTCTTGGCTCTTGATATTGAAGATCAAATTTTTGGGTTAATTGGGTTAATTCTTCTCCTTATGAATGTCTGAAATCCATTTATTTCAGTGAATGCCCCCTCTACCCCACTTTGATGTCCATGCTGAATTTTGCTAGGTAATTCCTGGTTATAGTCCTAGCTCCTTTGCCCCCCTGAATATCATATTCTATGACAACTAATCATTTAATGTTTTAGCTGCTCCATCCTGTGTAATCCTGATACTTGAATTATTACTTTTTGGCCATTTATAGGGTTTTTACTTGATCTGATAGTTCTGAAATTTGGCTATAATTTTCTTTGGAGTATATATTTTGAGGTGTCTTTCCTAAGGTGAGTGATGGATTCCTTCAAGGCCTATTTTGATCTTTGGTTCTAGGATATCAGGACAGTTTTCCTTGATAATTTCATTAACAGTGCTGTCCAGGTGTTCTTTTTGATTATGGCTTTCAGGTAGCCTAATGATTCTGATATTCTCTCTCCTGGATCTTTTTTCCAAGTCAGTTGTTTTTCATGTGAAGTGTTTTACATTTTCTTCTATTTTTTCCATTCTTTTGAATTTGTTTGATTGATTCTTCATTTCTCATAGAGTTATTTGCTCCCACTTGCCCAATTCTAACTTTTAAAGTGTTGTTTTCCTCAATTAGCTTTTGTGAGGTATTTTGCTTTATTTTCTATTTTATCCTTTGTCCTCTTTAAGGAGTTGTGTTCTCCAGTGAATTTTTGTACCTTCTTTTTCATTTAGCCAAATCTACTTTTTAATCAGTTGCTTTCTTTTTCATAACTGTTTACTTTTTTTCATAATTATCTTGCATTACTTTCATTTTCCCCAATTTTTCTTCTACCGCTTTTATATGATTTTTATGTTCCTTTTTGAGCCCTTTGTCGAGTTTTTTCTGGACTTGAGACCACTTCCCATTTTTCTTTGGAGTTTTGCTCACAGGAGTTTTGACCTTGTTGTCCTTTTCTGAGTCTGTGTCTTGTTCTTCCCTGTCACTGTCATAATTTCCTACTATCAGATTTTTTTGCTATTTTTTGGTCCTTTTTTCTTTCTTTTACATTTTGAGTTCTGCTCCTGGGATGGAAGGGGCAGTGCAGGTACTAGGTGTTTGCCTGGTGCTGTACTGATGTTGCCTTGAGGCCCCTGGGGGACTCTTCTGTCTGGTGGTGTACTGGGAGTAGGGCTGATATTGCTGAAGGTAATAGGGGTCTGGCAGCATATCTGGTGCTGAGCTGGGGTCTTAATGCTGGCTTCTGGATGAGGCCATTGAGGTGTTCTTCCATTTCAATGGGTCTACACTGATGCAAATGTTGGTCTGCCTGCTATCAGCTGCCTGTTTGTCCAGGTCTTTGCTGAAGCATGTGACTGGGCCCAGCACTGCCAATGGCCTGTTTGCTTAGGCACCAGAATGAATGGCATCTACCTGTTTGCCTGGAGTATTGTATACATTGAAGTATTTTGAGTCTGGCAACTAGAGATTGCCTCTTTACTTGGGGCTGTGCTGAGACATGAGGTTTCTCTAAGAAGTGAAATCTGTCCATTACTCTGCTTTCCTGAGGTAAGTGGAGGCTCCTGATGTTGGTGTTTGCCTGTTCTACTGCCCTGGAGTCCAGAATCCAATGCTGTTTTACAAAGGTGGCACTTACTATTGGCTTGCTAAGATATTTCCTGTTCTAGACTATGTTCCTCCTCTACCCAAGTGATACAGATCTACCTTGCTATCTTTCAGGTTTCTTGTTCTCAAAGATTGTTTCACCCCTTCTTTTTGCTGATTCAGTTGTTCCAGGATTTGTTTGGGGGCACCATTTTATGGTTGTTTGGAGATGAATATGGGAGAGTTATGGTGATTTGCTTCTTACTCCACCATCTTGTCTCCTAGAAGTCTAATTATTTCCTTTCAAAAGGAATATTTCAGTTAACCATTTTTACTATACTACCTCAATATTTGTTTTTACTTGTCATTTTATTCAGTTTATAAGATGGTTTCCAGGAATGAAAACACTAAGTCTTTTTATTTATTTCACATTTAAATAAAAGAAATGCATGCTGTCATAGTTTTTTTTTATTATCATTTTCTTTTTTTAATTTTCCATTCTAAATTCTCCCATTGAAAAGACAAGAAATATGATACATAGTATTGGAAAAGACTCCTCTTCTAGGAATGATTGAAGGAAGAGGAAAAGTAGATGGCAAAGGATCAGATGGATAGAGAATATCATGGAAACAACTGACATGAATTTGGTCATATTTGAGAGATAGTGAAGGATAGAAGGGTCTAGTATACTATGGTCAATGGGGTCATGAAGAGTCAGACAGAACTGAGTGAATGAAAAACTAAATATGTATGAGGTCATGCAAAACTTACTTCCATATTAGACATGTTGAAGAGTGGGAAAGCAAGAAAAATAAAGAAAGCAAAGAAAAAAAATGTCCTTATATGCGTACTCTGAGTTCATCGGTTCTGCCTCTGGATGTAAAGAGCTACAGAAGTGTATTGTTGAGGATCAGATGAGCTAAGTCTTTCATAGGTGACTATTGTTACATTATAGCTATTGTATGTAAAGTTCTCCTAGTTCTTCTCACTTCATTCCACATCAGCTCATGTGAGGCTTCCCAGATTTTTCTGAACACATTTCCATCTTTATTTCCCCTCACATAATAGTATCCCATTACAATCACATACCACAATTTGTTCTTCCTTTACCCAATTGATGTTCAGCCCCTCAGTTTCTAGTTATTTGTAACTATATAAAGAACTGCTATAAATATTTTTGCACATACATTTTGTACATGCATTTTTACTTTTTCTTTGATCTCTTTGGTGTGCCAGCTTAGTAGTGGAATTTCTGGGTGAAAGGAGATACCCATCTTCATAACACTTTGGGCTTAATTTTAAATTGCTCTCCAGAATGGTTGGACTAATTCATAGCTCCACATGCCCTGTTGCATTTCTCACTTTCCTTTTCTGTCATTAGCCAATCTAATGGGTATAATGTTATACCTCAGAGTTGTTTGGTCTTGTATTTTTCTATTTATTATTTAGAGCATTTTTCATACTATTATTGAGACCTTTGATTTTTTTCTTAAAATTGCCTATTCATTTCTTTTTATCATTAATAAATTGGGCAATGGTTTTACTTTTAATTGATTTGGCTCATTTCTTTTATATTTGAGAAATGAGGCCTTTAATTGAGACATTTGTAAGCCCTCCCTACCCCCACCCCCAGCCTAGTTTCCTACTTTCCAATTAATTTTGTCTGGATTGGTTTTGTTTGTACAAAACCTTTTTAATTTAATAAAAGTAAAACTACACATTTTACCTCCCATGATACTCTATATCTTTTCTTTGATCTTGATCTTTTCTCCATTATATAAGATCTTACAGGTAATAATTCTTTTCATGCTGCCCTAATTTCTTTCTTATATAACCCTTTGTATAAAAATCATGTGCCCATTTTAACCTTATGTTGTTAAATGGTATGATATGTTGGTCTATGCCTAATTTCTGTCATATTACACATCTAGTTTTCCTAGCAGTTTTGCTGAATACTGAGTTTTTGCCCCAATAGATTGGATCATTGAGTTTATCACACATTTGATCACTGTGCTCATTTACATCTGTATATTGTGTGCCTAGTTTATTTCATTGATCAACCATTCTATTCCCTATCCAACAGCAGATTTTTTGATGATCCATTTTATTTTTTGCAATATTTCAGAAGTCTGGTACTGCTACACTACATTCTTTTACTTTTTTCACTGACCCCCTTGATATTCTTGATATTTTCTTCAGATGAATTTTGTTATTATTTTTTCTTACTGTAAAAATATTATTTGGTTTTGTGATTGGTATGGCACTGAATAAGTAAATTAGTTTGGTCAAAATTGTAATTTTTGTCATATTCGTTTCCATGAACAATTACTATTTATTTAGATCTGTCTTTGTTGTCTGAAATCTATTTTGTATTTATATTCATATAATTCCTTGGTTTGTCATAACAGATAAACTCCCAAGCATTTTATATTGTCTGCAATTATGTTATGGAATTTCTCTTTCTATCTCTTCCTTCTGGGCATTGTTGGTAATACATAGAGATGTTGGTGACTTATGAGAATTTATTTAATATAGTGCAATTTTCCTAAAGTTGATTATTGTTTCAATTAGTTTTTAGTTGATGCCCTAAGATTCTTTAAAAAGGTTATGAATTATGATGAGATGGGATGCATACCAGGAATTCAGAACTGGTTCAACATCAGGAAAACTATAAGCATAATACACAACTTTACAAATATTGAAAGATAGAAACTAAACCTAAATAAACCATTGACACTTCACTATCTTACCAACAAAATCCAGCAGGAAGAGATAAAAAGAAAAATTCCATTTAAAATAACTGCAGAAAAAAATAGAATAAAATAACTGCAGACATCATGAAGAATTTGGAATCTACATACAAAGACAACTTCAGAAACTATATGAACACAATTAAAAAGCACATTTCACTTGAATAAAGACATATCAAAACAACAGGAGGAATACATTTTGATTGTTCAACTTGTGTAGGCTGAGCCAAAATAATAAAATGGCAATTCTGTGCCATACCAATCAAAATACCAAGAAATTATTATATAAAGCTAGAAAAATAATAACAAAATTCATCTGCAAGAACAAAAGGTCAATAATATCAAAGGAATCAATGCAAAAAATGTGAGAGAAGGTTGCCTAGCAGTGCCAGATGTCAAACTGTATTACGAAGAATTAATCATCACGCCAATCTGATACTGGCCAAGAAATATAATAGTGAATTAGTGGAGTGGATTAGAAACATAGAACAAAGTAGTAAATGTTCATAGTAATCTAGTATTTGCTAAACCCAAAGCTTCTGGGATAAGAACTCACTATTTGACAAAAACTGCTGGGACAAAGGAAAACAGCAGGGCAGCAACTAGGTATAGAACAACATTCTACACTGTATACCAAGATAAGGTTAAAATTGCTACATGAGTTACATAGAGAGGGTGATA
This sequence comes from Gymnobelideus leadbeateri, assembly GCA_011680675.1. Lineage (NCBI taxonomy): Eukaryota > Metazoa > Chordata > Mammalia > Diprotodontia > Petauridae > Gymnobelideus > Gymnobelideus leadbeateri. Next base: position 172,697 of record WOXC01004141.1, read on the forward strand.
CCCTAAGCAAATTGGGAGAGCAAGAAATAATTCATCTGCCAGATCTATGGAGAAGTTTTGACCAAACAAGAGATAGAGAACATTACAAGATGTAAAAATGCAGCTTAAATAAGAAAGAAAGCAGGAAACTGCCAGTTCCTCTGATGACCTCATTTAACAAATATAAAGTTAACTGAGCTAAAATTATAAAAGTAAGCACCATTCCTCAGTTGATAACTCGTCAATAAATATGAATAGGAAGTTTTCAGATGAAGAAAACAAAGCTATCCAAAGCCATATAAAATGCACTAAATTATTACTGATTAGAGAAATAAATATTAAAACAGCTCTGAGAGGAAGTCTAGGGGGGAATAACAAGACAGCAGAGTAAAAATAGGACCTCCATGCAGCTCCAGCTCCCACCACCTCTGATACATGTAAAAAAATGACAATAAACAAATTTTTTTTTTTTAAGCAATTGGGGTTAAGTAACTTGCTCAAGGTTACACAGCTAGTCATTATTTATGTGTGGGTGCTCATTTTCTGAGGCCGGATTTGATCTCGGGTCATCCCAACTCCGAGGCCGGTGCTCTTACTCACTGCGCCACCTAGCTGCCCCTTTAGGGCAATTGGGGTTAAGTAACTTGCCCAAGGTCACACGGCTAGGTTTTTGTTTGTGTGGGTTAAGAGTCTGAGGCCGGATCCGAACTCAGGTCCTTCTGACTCCAGGGCCGACGCTCTACTCACTGTGCCACCTAGCCGCCCCTAATAAACAAATTTTAGAGATACAGAACACATAAAGTGACAGAGAGAAACAAATCGCCTCCTAAAGGCAGCCTGGCAGGCTTCCAGAAGGGACTATTGTACCAAGCTGGGAGCTGAACACAGTAATCCATGAGTGGCACAGTTCTGGCCCCAGGGCAGCCCCAACCACAGCAGCCTGAGCAGACTTCATGAGAGTAAATCACCAGCAGCTATGTCAGTTTCCAGACTTCTTAATCCATAAATGCCAAAAAGAAAGTAAAAGGTCAGAGGGGAACTCTGTTGGAACTGGTGGAGAAAAGTGTGGTCTGGCCCCTGCCACCTGGGTGAGAATTGGTAGAGGGATGACAGCTGTAGCTGTTGTCCCATGACTGCTTCCAGAACTCCTGGATGTAGGGGGACCATTCACTCTTGCTTTAAACTGCTTGGATCTGGATCTCAGTCTTGGGTTGTGGTCTTGGCGTGTGTGAACAGTGTGCCAGAGCTTGTGGGGGGGCTACAGAGAAGGTGTCCTCCTAATAGCACTGGTGGCTACAAAAACCCCAGTGATTTGGGACATAGCACTCTGCAATCTGGAAGCAGAGTTCCACCATGGCAAAGAGTTCAAAAGACAAGTAACTGGCTGGCAATATGAGCAAGCAGAGGAAGCATGAACAGATCGTAGAATCCTTTTTTTTGGGGAACAAAAAGGATCAAAGCATGGAATGGGAGGAAAATGATGAAGTCAGAACTCCTGCATCAAAAGCTTCCAAGAAAAATATGAACTGCTTACAGGCCATGGAGTAGTACACAGAGGATTTTGAAAATCAAGTAAGAGAAGTGGAGGAAAATTGGGAAGAGAAATGAGAATGATGCAAGAAAATCATGAAAACTGAGTCAACAGTCTGCTAAAGGAGACCCCCCCCAAATACTGAAGAATATGATACCTTAAAAAAATAGATTAACCCATATGGCAAAAGAGGCCAAAAATGCCAATGAGAAGAATGCCTTAAAAAGCCAAATTGTGTAGGTGGAAAAGGAATTTCTAAAACTTACTGAAAAGAATAATTTCTTCAAAATTATATTGGAGAAAATGGAAGGTAATGACTTTATGAGAAATTAAGATGCTATAAAACAGATCCAAACACATGAAAAAAATAGAAGGCAATGTGAAAAACCACTGGAAAAACCACTGGTCTGGAAAATAGATCCAGGAGAAATAATTTAAAAATCATTGGACTACCTGAAAGCCATGATCAAAAAAAGAGCCTACACTATAAAACAAAATTGCCCTGATATTCTAGAACCAGAGGGCAAAGTAGAAATTGAAAGAATTCACCAATAACCTCTTGAAAAGGATCCCAAAAAGAAAATTCCTAGAAATATTATAGCCACATTCCAGAGTTGCCAGGTCAAGGAGAAAATACTTCAAGCAGTTAGGAAGAAACAATTTGAGTATTGTTGAAACACAATCAGGATAAAAAAAGACCTCGCAGCTTTTACATTAAGGGATGTAAGGGCTTGGAATACGATATTCTGGAAGTCAAAGGCGCTAGGATTAAAACCAAGAAACACCTACCCAACAAAACTGAGTGTAATGGTTCGGAGAAAAATATGGTCATTCAAGTGAAATAGAGGATTTTCAAGCATTCTTGATGAAAAACCAGAGCTGAACAGAAAAATTAACTTTCAAATACGAGAAGTATGAGAAGGTAAACAGGAAAAAGAAATCATAAGGAACTCATTAAAATTGAACTATTTACATTCCCACATGGAAAAAATGGTAATTGTAACTCATAAGATTTCTATCAGTATGAGGATAATTGAAAGGAATATATATATATATATATATATATATATAAGGGTATATATGTGTGTGTATATATATATATATATATATATATATATATATATATATATATATATATATGTGGCCATGTGCATATGCATGTACATGTATAGATAAAGAGAAGGCATAGGATGAGTTGAATATGAAGTGATGATATCCAAAAAAGAATAAAATTAATAGGTAAGGGAGGAATATATCAGGAGAAGGAGAAAAGAAGAGATAGATTAGTGTAAATTATCTCCTATAAAAGAGGGAAGAAAAAACTGTTACAATGGAGGGGAAGAGCAGGAAGATGAAAGGGAACGGGTCAACTTTACTCTCATTGAATTTGGCTTAAGGGGCGAATAACATCCACACTTAATTGGGCATCTTACCCTATAGGAAAATAGGGGATGAGGAGATAAGAGGGGGGATGATAGAAGGGAAGGCAGATTACATAGTAATGCAATCTTATAAAAATGATCAAGTTTATGATACTTAGCTACTCATATCAATCCAATGATCCAAGACAATTCCAAAGGTCCTATGATTAAAAATGATATTAACATCCATAAAGAGATATCTGGTGAACTCTGTATGCTGATTTTAGCACACTTTTATTTTCATTTGATTTGTTTCTTTCTCTAGTTTTTTGTTAAATAGCTAATATGGAAATACATTTTGCATAATTTTGCTTGTATAATTGATTTCATATTGCTTTCCTTCTGAGTGGATGGGGGAAGTGCAGGAAAGAAGGAGAACATCTGGAACTCAATTTATAAATTATTTTAAAAATAAATGATTCAATGAATTAATAGATGAATTAAAAAAAAGAATAAAGATATTTTGACTAAGCGATCTATAAATATAATCATATTAATTTTGCTATTTTTATTGATCTGGCAATTATGCTTATAGTTATCCTAATATTGAACCAGCCCTGTATTCTTAGTTCACATCCACCCTAGTCATAAGATATAATCTTTAGTATATTTATATATTGTAATATATGACAATTCTAACATTACAAATATAATCTATATAATTATACATTTTGATTATATATGTATATGTGACACACACATAATATTTAATCTTCTTGCTAGTGTTTTATTTAAAGTTTGTACATTAATATTCATCAGAGCAAATGGTGTATAGTTTTCTTTCTATATTTTCTCTCTCTGGTTTAGGCATCAAAATCATATTTGTGTCACAAAAGGAATTTTTTACAACTTGTTTTTTTACTTATTTGTTCAAATAGTTTACATAGTATTGGAATTAATTGTTTCTTAAATGTTTGGTAGAATTCCCTCATAAGTCCATCTGATCTTTTTTCTTCCCTCCAACCCCTTTCAGGGAGCTCATGCATAACTTGTTCAATTTCTTTTCCTAAGATAGTGTTCTTTACATATTCTATTTCCTCTTCTGTTAATCTGGGCAATTTACATTTTTGTAAGTATTCATCACTTTCAATTAAATTGTCAGTTTTATTGGCATATAATTGTGCAAAATAGCTCCTAATAATTGCTTTAATTTCATCTTGTCATAGATACTTAATGTGCCTCCCCTCCCTGCCTATTTCCTTTTATCTGTTGACACCCAAGATATTGTCCTTCTTCAATACATTCATATCCCAGCTCTCACTATTTCTCTTCACCCCAACTTTTGTTCTCATATCAAGAGATGTCAACATTCATATCTGCAAAGCACTTATGTTGCCCATGTGGGTTAATGTGCATTCATGTGAGTTTATCTCCTTTTGGTTTATAGAGAAGAATGAATAGATTATTATGAAATTTCAGTAACCTTTCTCCAAGAGTGTAGCAGGAGATAGGTGGCATAAATTTGACATATACTACTCTCCTGAGAAAGGGGATGTTGGGATACATTCATCTTTACCTTCATACCCACCCTCATTTTTTTAGGCTAAAGGTAATACATTTTATCTGTAAAGATATCAGAGACATGGTACCACTGAAGACTTGACTAACTTCCCAATAATTTCTAGCTACACAAAGATCACCCAAATATTGAATAGTAAATGAAGTTATTTATTCAAACAGAAAGAAATGAAAAAGTGGTAATAATGACAACTATCATTTATATTTCAATTTGTTTTGAAAAATGTTGTACTTATTTTTTTCTTTTTTTTTAAACAAATGCTTTATTAACTTCTGTTTTACATCATTCATTTCCGCCAGATTTTGAGTTACAATCATTTCCCCCGCATTATTCCCCTATCCACCCTCCCAGAATAGCAGTCCCACAAGATATCGCTTCCTCCAATCTGCTCTCTCCCATACCTTCTCCCATACCCCCATCAACTTTTCCATTAGAGGAAGGTGAATCTTTGTGTCCCAATGCCTGCACATCTTATCTTCCTATTACAAGCAAAAGAGTATTAATAATAGTATTTATATATATTTGAAACATTTCATGTTAAGATCTCGAATTTCAGATCCATTTCCTTCTTCCCTTCTCACCCATTCCCTCTGGCGAGATAAGTAATTCAGTATATGTTGTACATGTCTAGCTGTGCAAAACATTATCATAGTAGATATATTGTAGAAGCCTGCTTATAATTACCTCCCAGTCATCCCACCCCCCACCTGGTCCATTCCCTACATGATCCTGTCCCTCTTCTATAGTGGGTACTTCCAACCTCCCCTCACCCCAAGGATGCCCTCCCATCCATCATCCCTCCTCTCATCCCCCTTCCCCCTATCCTGCTGTAGGTTGAGATATCCCATTTAGTATGTATGTCATTTTCTCCCTGAACCAAATTCAATGGGAATGTGGTTTTGCCTTTTTAGCCTTCCTTATTCTCCCCCTCTTTTGCAACCACTTCCCCTTGCTTCTTCTACATGGGATAATTTACCCTACCCTGTCTCTCCCCATCTCCTCTTGCCACTTTCCTCTCTCACCTCATAATTTCATCCCTTGAGTATTCTCCCTTCCCAACAAATTCAACCTATGCCGTCTACCCATATATAACTGTAATCATATACACACACATTCACATAAGTATTCATATGACCACACACCCTTCTTCCATTATTTTCATAGTGAGAAAGATGTCATCAGTCACAATTATTGCTTTTCCATATAGGAATCTAAATAGTTCAACTTTGATAAGTTCCTTCTGATTTCTTTTCCCTGATTACCTTCTCAGGCATCACTTGCGTCTTGTGTCTGGATGTCAAATTTTCTATTCAATTCTGGTTTTTTCCTCAAGAATGTTTGAAAGTCCTCTATTCCACTGAATGACCATATTTTCCCCTGAAACAAAATAATCAGTTTTGCTTGGTAGGTGACCCTTGGGTTCATTCCCAGTTCTTTTGCCCTCTGGAATATCATATTCCATGCCCTTCAATCCCTCAGTGTAGAAGCTGTCAGGTCCTGGGTTATTCTGATTGTGTTTCCACAATATTGAAATTGTTTCTTCCTGGCTGCTTGGAGTATTTTCTCCTTGATCTGGGGATTCTGGAACCTGGCTATAATATTCCTGGGAGTTTTCTTTTTGGGATCCTTTTCAGGAGGTGATTGGTGGATTCTTTCAACCTCTATTTTGCCCTCTGGATCTAAAACATCAGGGCAGTTTTCCTTGAGAATTTCTTGAATGATCATTTCTAGCTTCTTTCTTTGATCATGGCTTTCAGGTAGTCCAATAATTTTTAAATTGTCTCTCCTGGATCTATTCTCCAGGTCAGTGGTTTTTTTCCATGAGATATTTCACATTGCCTTCTAATCTTTCATTTGTTTGGATCCGCTTAACAGCATCTTGATTTCTCATAAAGTCACTAGCTTCCATTTGCTCCAGTCTAACTCTGAAGGAATGAATCTCCTCAGTGAACTTTTGAGATTCTTTTTCATCTGGCAAATTCGACTTTTTAAGGCATTCTTCTCCTCATTGCCCTTTTGGGCCTCCTTTGCCATTTGAGTCAGTCTATTTTTTAAGGTGTTGTTTTCCTCAGTCAGGCTGTTGACCCTCATTTCATACTTTTCCTGCATCCTTCTCATTTCTCTTTCCAATTTTTCCTCCACTTCTCTTATTTGATTCTTAAAGTCCTTCTTAAGGTCCTCTATGGCCTGCAACCCACTCATGTTTTCCCCTGGGGCTTTTGGAGCAGGACTTCTGACCTCACAGTCCTTTTCCTGCTCTATGCCCCCCAAAATAGGAGTCTAGGGTTGCATTTTTCTGTTTCCTTTGCCTTGGCATGTTGCCACTTAATTGCTTGACTTTTGGGCTTGTTGCCACACTATGGCTTTAAGGCCATATAGAGGAATTTTCATCCCCAATGTGTGGGGGGCAACTTCCGTTTCTGGCAAGCTATAAACCCACCCACAACTTCCACCCTAGATCACAATCCAGATCCAGGGAGGTTAAAGCAAGAGCGATTACCCCCAAGACTGATCGCTGGATCTCCCCACGATTTGTAGGCTGGGAGCCGGAAATGCCTCTGAAAACTACAAAATGGCGTGTCTCCTCAGTGGCTTCTAGCCCCCAGGGGAGGGAGCTGACGCATTCCCCAAATACAGGTCTCAAAGTCCATAGGACACTATCCTCTTACTTTGTCCTAGGCATGTCTATGTTGATAATTCTGGAGTCGCCACAGCTCCTGGTGTTCTGGGGTTCCTCCAGCCAGCTGCTGGCCCTGCCGCCCTAGGGCTAAAACCTCGGCTCACGTGGACCTGGGCTCTGCCCGGCTCGGCTCCTGCGCTCTGCGCTCTGCCGGCTCCCAGAGCGCTGCTCTGGTCCTTCCTGCAGGGCTGCTGGGCTGTCCTCAGCGGGAGGTTAGCTTCTCAGTGTCGTTCTGTGGGTGCTGGGGCTCCAGAAGTTGTTCAGAGTCCCCTTTTACATAGTTTGGGGGGAATCTGGGGGCAGAGTGGCTTGGATGAACTGTTTCTCTCTTATTTGGTTTTTAAAATCCTTCTTAAGATCCTCTATGGCCTATCATCCACTCATATTTTCATTTGGGGCTTTTGATGCAGGAGTTCTGACCTCACAGGCCTCCTCCTGTTCCATACTTTGATCCTCTTTGCCCCCAAAATAGGAGTCTAATGTTGCATTTTTGTTTGTTTTGTTTCCTTTGCCTAGGCATGTTGCCACTGAATTACTTGATTTTGGGGTTTGTTGCCACAGTAGGGCTCTGCCACCAGACAGGGGATCTTCCATCTCAAACGTGGGGTCTTCATTACTTCCAGAGGTATTAGTTGGGTGGCCTCTGTAAAGCCTCCACACTCTCTGTCAAGTTGGATACCCACCCCAGACCTCCCCCCAAGACCACAATCCAGATCCAAGTAGGTTAAAGGAAGAGTGATTAACCCCCAGACTGATTGCTGGATCTCCCTACAGTTCACAGACCAGGAGCTGAAGAGGCCACTGAAGCTGCAAAATGGCTTCTGTGTTGAGGCTCCTCCACTGCTTCTTGCCCCCAGGGGAGGAAGCTGATAAGTTCCCCAAATACTGATCCCAAAGTCCACAGGGCACTAACCTCTCATTTTGTCCTAGGCATATCTGTTTTGATAATTCTGGAATCGCCACAGCTGCTGGTGTTCTGGTGTCCCTCCAGCCTGCTGCTGGCTTGGCCACCCTGGGGCTAAAACCGCAGCTCCCATGGGCCTGGACTCGGCCCCCAGAGTCTTGTGCTCAGCTCCCAGAGCCTTGTGCTCAGCTCCCAGAGCATAGCTCTGTACTGCGGTGTCTGCTCCCTGCAGGGCTGCTAGGCTGTCTTCAGCAGGAGGTTAGCTTCTCTGTGTTGTTCTGTGGGTGCTGGAGCTCCAGAAGTTGTTCAGAGTCCACTTTTTACATAGTTTGGAAGTGGTGTGGGGGGAGCACCTTGGAAGTGCTGTTTCTACTCAGCCATCTTGGCTCTGTCCCCCAAAGTGCCTAGTCTAAATGTCTCAATCTTCTCTATGCATCTCATGGCCTTCTCCAACAAGAGAGAAATTAATCCCTACCTAGACCAACCTCACCTTGCCAGCTCTTGCCTCTTGTCCCAGCTTCCCCAATCTATACCATTGCTTGCTACTGCCAATAATGAGGTAGGGTTCCTAGGCCTCACAAAACTCAATAATAACATCTACTCTTTGGCTGGATTTTGAGATATATTTTGGGATATTCTAATCATCACCCTTCCTCAATGGATTTCTCTTTAGTCATTAATATTCTGCCTGAACTCTTTTCTCAATGGTTTGTAAATTCTCACCTGGTCATATTTGCCCCATCCTAATGATTCTGACCTTCAGCTGTTATTGTACAAAACTCATTCCCGTTCTCTGATGGCTCATTCCTTTGTTCAAATTCCTCTCAACCTCCCCTCTCCATTGCCCCAAGGCAGATCTACCTACATCTTCCACTTTTCTCTCTATAATGCTTGGTCCACAGTAAAGGAACTTGTTTTCATATTAAACATTTTTCTTTTTTATTAATTTTTCTTGTGACATTCACTGAGATCTGGTTCCCTCCCACTGAAAAGATGCCTCAGACCATTCTCTGCAGTACTGGCTGCACTTTCACTTATATCTCTAAAGCTTTGATTGTGATGGAAGAGAAATAATTCTCCTTTAATCCTATTGTCATTTCCAGAATCTCCCTCTATAATTCTGACTCAGTAATTTCTCTTCCGTTGAGGTTCATTCAATCCATATTTATCTACCATTTCCCACCCTCTCTTCCTTTCACCTCAGCTACACAGATATAGCCATGCCCCTGATCTTTCCCTCAATTCATATTTGTTGCATTCCTCTTTCTTCTCAGAGTCTTTCTCTCCCTATAGGGGCCTCCTCCTCAATAGAAGCTAAAACTGTGGGAGCTGGAAGCCAGAAGGACAAATCTCCTTTTCTGAGCTTTTACCAATTCTACCCTACATGATGGCATAGAGTAAGGAGCAATCATTTTACCCACTAATAAAAAGAGTCATATGTAAATATTACTTGTTTCACTCATCCCCACTATCATATATCTCCTTTGTGGCTAAACTCCTTGAAAAATATATAATATATCTCCACCTTCTTTGCACTTACTCTCTTCTTAACTCTCTGCCCTATGCAGGCTGATTTCAAATCTCATCATCCAACTTAAACTGTTCTTTCCTTAGTTATCAATGATCTCTTAAGTACAAAATCTAATGACCTTTTTTTTTTAATTTCCTTCTTCTTGACCTGTCTATTACCTTCATTTTCTTCTAGATAATTTCTTCTTCCTAGTTTTGTTTTGCTTTTTTGTTTTACACAGCAATGTTTTTTCCTAGACTTCCTCCCCAGTCTGATTGTTTCTTTTCAATATCTTTTGATCATTCTTCAGCTAAGTAAAATCCACCAATCATGGGTGTACCCTGAGGCTCTGTCCTATTCCCTCTTTTCTTTTCTAATTTTCTGTTGCTTATGGATCTCATCATCTCACATGGATTCAATTGCTTTATTGATAGCACATGCCAATTGCAGTTGATTCTTTGATCCATATATCCAGCTTTAATCATTTTACTGATCTCTAGTCTTATATTTCTAATTGCCTAGTGTACATCTCAAACCAGATTTCCTGTAGAGATCTTAAACTCACCATCTTTTTTTCCACAGCTCTCTGTTCTCCCAAACTTTTTGATTACTGTGGAAGATACCACAAGATACCTAGTTATCTAGTCTCACCACAATGGTGTCACTTTCTACTTCTCACTCAATCTCTCTTATACAATCTATTATAACTTTTGTTGATTATAAATTGTCAGCATCTCTTGCATATGTCTCCTACCCTCTGACAGTGACATTGCCTGGGTACACATAGGCATTATTTCACTAAGAATTACTATAATGCTTCTTAGCCAGACTAAAGAGCTTTGGTATGGGAAGTCATAAAGATGGTGAGAAAAAAAAAGTAGGGTAAAGATAGGGACACAGAGTTTCAGAGAGTGCAGAACCAAATCTTGTAATTCCTCCGGTGCTTGTATTGAATAATTCTAGACACCAGGATGTGTCTTGAGGGATATTTGGTGGGTGTTAATTTTTTGAGGCTTGAGGTTTTTTTTTTTTTTTGCAACTTTCAGGAATGTGTTTTTACACATTTTCTACAATGTCTGTATATTGGGGTCCTTCATCTTTTTTATGTCATAACTTTTTGATGGTTAGGTGAAGTCTATGGACTCTCTTTTTGTAATAAAAATTTCAGTTTATAAAATAAAACATGTAGTATGACAAAGAAAATCCATTCTATTGAAATAGAATTATCAGTACATATTTTAAGAGGTTCACAGGTCCCTGATTAAAAATGTCTGCTTAACACTAATCTTCTCTTTGAAGACAAGTTTTCCCTTAAAGCAGACCCCTTGTCACTTCTATGGACTCAAAGAGGAAGTCTGTAGAAAAATGATCTGATGGACTAGTATGTTCTGTTAGGACTCTTCCTTACTGACCTTACAAATTCCTTTGATTCATACTGGATTTCACAGCCCTTCACAGGATGCAAGGACATATGTCCCTATTGTCAACTAATACCAATTTTTTCCTTTTATTTATATGACCTTAAACTTTTATTACAGGGTTGGGAGGAAGCTATTTTTATTCTTACTTGTAATATCTCATTGTCTATACTGATAAGCTACATTTAAGTACCAGGAAAGACAATGTATATTAAACTCAATCTTTTTTCTCTTTCCTTTCTTCTCTTCCTCTTATCACTTTATTCTCCTGATTCTTTTACTGTTCTCTTCCTACTTTCCTTTTCAGAAAGTATTGAAAGATCTAAATTGCATCAGAAATAACTGGAAGTTCAGAGAATTCTTATGTTCTGACTTTGATCAAACTAATATGAGAGATGTATTCCAAATCTTGATTTAGAGTTATTCTCAAAATAACAAACTTTAACTGCAATATAAAGTACCTCCTAAAGTAGAAAGAAAGCTAAATGGTATAAAGGGATACCTAGGTGTGTTATGTAATCTTTCTTTAGATACCTATTTATCTAAAATGTATTTTTTTCTCCTGCATTATACTAGTAGCATAGTCTGGGACAATGATTTTAACTAATATAGGGAAAACCTGAGAAGAAACTGCTAATATATTTCAGCAACATTGCTGTAATTTATAATCTTTGAAAATGCCTATGGCAGTAAGAAGTTAATTGAATTGCCCAATGTCACATAGCTAGTATATATTAGAGAAACTACTTAATCACAACTCTTTGTGAGTCCATCAAACCAACTGTCCATTCAAATTACTCTCATCTGGAATGGTTTAACTACCTAAAAGAGATCAAACAAAAATCAAGGAATCTTTCAGAGAACTGGAGAATTTCAGAGTAATTTTGATATCTCTTTCCTGAGGTGATTGGTAGATTCTTTCAATGCCTATTTTTCCCTCTGGTTCCAGGATATCAGGGCAGTTTTCCTTTATAATTTCTTGAAATATTCTGTTTAGGTCTTCCTTTTGATTATGGCTTACAGGTAGTGCAATGATTCTGGTATTGTCACTTCTGGATCTATTTTCCAGGTCAGTTGTTTTTCCCCATGAGGCATTTTACATTTTCTTCCATGTTTTCATTCATTTGAATGTATTTGACTAATTCTCAATGTCTCATAGAGTCATTAGCTTCTACTTGCCCAATTCTAACTTTTAAGCTGTTGTTTTCCTCAATTAGCATTTGTACTTTCTTTTCCATTTAACCAATTATACTCTTCAAGGAGTTGTTTTCTGTACTTGGCCAATTCTAGTTTTTACATAGTTTCCCAAGCCTTTTTTACCCCAAAATTGTCTTTTAGATGCCAGAACACAAATACAGAACAGAGAAAATAAACAAAAAAGCATCTCATAAATTTAAAAATTGGAAATTAAATACAAAGTTAGAAAGAAAAAAAGCATGCTGTGTGCATTGCAGAACATAAGAGTGGTTTAAAATATGTAATATTATCTTTTCATTTCAAGAAAGCCTATAGGATAAATAATATTTGTTGCATTGACAATTGTCCATCTTTTCTTTGCTTCCTTGTGAGTTTTCTTTTGTTCTCTGCTGTGCACTTTTTTATTTTATTCCTTTTTCCCTTCCCCCCCCAACCTTTCCCCAGAAGGCTTAGATATGTTTCTCTATAGCTATAGATATATACATACACATATCATATGTATACATATATAGACATATACTTCTCTATACACATTCTATTCCTGAACTTTTTTTTAATGTATGATTATATCTCTTGTTTCCTATCCCTCCTGCTCCTCTACTTTATTTCTGCCTAATACCTTACCTTCCTATAACTTGCTCCAAGGATCCCTCCCCTGTCCTCCCATCCTCATAAATCTAAACACCCTTCTATATCTTTATTTATATATTCTCTTGCACTCCCCTCTAAAGATCCCTCTCTTGTCTTCTCCCCCCTCTCTATGCCACTACCATTTTATTTCTTCTGAATTAAGAAGACTTTTATACTCTTGTAAATACACACACACACACACACACACATATATATACACACACACACACATATACATACACACATGTGTATATATATATTAGTTCCATCTTAAACCCATGTCTGATGAAAAGTGGTTACCAGAACTACCAGTCCTCCTCCTCCATCTAATTCCTCTGTATCAATTCTTCCTTTTGGTCCTCACATAATTTCTCTATTCCTAAATGGTTTTACTTTCAAAATTCATATCATTCTCAGATTTATGCCAATATTTCTTTTTTTTTTGGTTGTGAAGACACAATACGACTTTATTAAAGGATTTAAGCATAAAATGTACAATTCACACAGCCTAGCTACACCAGAAAACAAAGCTGGAGCTTTTCCTCTCAGCTGGGTCTATCTGGAAGGTGTGGAAGATGGAACCCATTCTTGAATCTTCTTCTGAGTTGTAGAATATGGAACGTACTGTTCGGGGGTGCCACTCAGGTTGAATTTATGGTTCTTCCAGTTGAACTTACGAGGAGTGGGGGGGACAGTTGTGGGAGGGTCATCAGTCATGCAGTGGAGCCAGCAGTGCCATTCGGGGGGCACCATGCTTCCATCTACATCCCAGAACGTATTTTTGCCATTCATTTCAGTGGTATAGATAACCCATCGATGTCGGCCAAAAAACTGTTTGTTATCTTCATAATATTTGTTTCCATGTCTGTCTTCCCCTACTAATGTGCCAACCCTCACATCGTTTACCCTGAATAACTGGCGCAGATAGCCAAAGACATCTCCGTGCCCTGTCACCTGGCCGAATCCCCGGCCCAGCACCCGCAGGTACTCCATCGGGGCCCCAACACCGGAAGTCCTGGTGCACTTGGCTATGCCAATATTTCTTACAAATTACCCAATTATTGATAAGAATCTTAGACATTCATTTTATATTATGTCTGTCTATATGGGTCCCTTATAATCAGTCTTTATAATATGCCTTATATTTCTCTTGGTTCTTCTATGTTGAATCTTCTATTAAGTTTGAGATTGTATTTAACAAAATCTTGAAAGTCTGAGGGTTTATCAAATGTCCATTTGTTTTTGTTCAGGATAATATTTAACTTTGCAGGGCATGATGTTTTTGGCCAGAGTACCAGTTCTTTTGCTCTTCCATATGTTGTGTTCCAAGACCTGCACTTCTTTAATGTCTCTGCTTGCTAAGTCTTGTGTAATTCTAATTGTGGCACCATTATATTTAAATTGTTTTAATCTTGATGCTTTTTTTCCCCATTGAGTTAGGGTTTTCAAAATTTGACTATGCTATTCTTATGAGTTTTTCTCATAGGATCTCTTTTAAGTGGTGATCGATGATTTTTTTTTTCTGTTTCTACTTTCCCCCCTTGCTCTAATGCTTCAGGACAATTTCCATTGATTATTTCTTTTTTTTTTTTTCAGTTACTACCCAACTTTTATTTCCAAACTGGCTCCCAAACCCATCACAAGTTTGGGAGTGTGAGGTGAAAGAAGGGGGAGAAAAAAGACCTGAATATTGTTTCTTAGATGCCCCAAATAACCTAGATATGGGCAGTGGAGGGGCAGAAAGAGAATCTAGGGCTGAGAAAAGGTCTGACCATTATCTCAGACAATGGCCAGTTATAGGGCAAGTGAAGGAATGAGAAAGCAAGAGGTATCCTGAGCCCTCAGTGAGTACCTATAATGCTGATCCTGGCTCAAATGCCCCCATTAAGCATGGGCATGCCTGGGATGCAGGGCTCACCCTTAGAAAAAGTGGACATATAGAGGAAAGGGAATACAGGTGTTGGGGGTGCTGCATAGTTCTTGGGTACAGCAGCAGTGGGCAGGACAACGGCAGTGCTTGGGGCCAGCTCATAAGGCAATGTTTCGCCATCTTCCCCATAGGGCAGAAGAAGCCACTTACCCTTCTGCCTTTGGTTACAGAACCAGACTTGAACCACATCTTTGTCCAGGTGCAGCGCTTCTGCCAAGTCACAGATTTGCTGTGGAGTAGGCTTCCCACAATGCCTGAAGAAGCCCTCTAGGGTTCCCTTCACACTGGTTTCAGTGTACAACATTTACGATTTTGAACCTGGGCTAGCACTTGTTCCATACTGCACATCTCCTGAGGGTTGTCAGTATTCTCAACAGCCTGCAGCCACCTCTGAAGTAGTGGTTTCAATTTGCACATATTTGTAAAGCTCAATTGTTGAGCTTCAAACCGACAGATGGCGGTCTGACTGAACATCTTCTGACTGAACATAAAGTGTACCCAAGGCCATGCTCATATCAGCCTGAGTGAAACCCAGGGAAATTCACTTGTGTTTCAGTTCTTTGGCAAACAGCTCCAGTTCCTCGGAGATTGGGGTGTCCTTTTCTCCACTATCGCTAGATGGAATGCCCTCCTCAGTGGCTGCCCCACTTGAACCACTTGTGCTGCTGACACTGCTGCTGACATGACTGCTGCTGCTGACACTGCTGCTGCCCAGCCCTGGTTGGGGCTGCTGGAGAGGGGCTGGGTAAAGGGGCCTGGGACCCAGAAATGTCCCCAGAGCCTGAAGATGGTGGGGAGAGAGAGGGCTACCTGTCAGTGCCCCAGTGGGAACCGAGCCACTGCTACCCATGCCCCAAGCACATAGTAGGCTGGGCCTGGACAGGTGCAGTACTTAGCTTCGGGAAGTACAGTCTCCCTGAGGTCCTGCTAAGGGGCCCCAGAGGATGATGAGGAAGGGGAAGAGCAGGATGAGTCTTCCTCTTTGGGTGGCATGAGGTGAAGGTTGTGGGAGGAAGTAGCCTGCCTGGCTTCAGTTGGGGGTGGGAGTGCAGAGTGGCTAGAGTCAGGGGTCGAGGGTCCTTCCAAGCTGTACGCAATCTTCACTGTGTAATGGGAGGACCCATCAGGCATCATGCCCTGGCCCAGGCTGAAGTTGCCTGGAGATAGACCCTCTTGGTTAAAAATGCCCAGCTTGACTTGGCCGGCTACAGCAGCAGGCAAGACCCAGACCTCCTTTCTCTGATGGGATGGCTTCTTTGCCTCTTCTTCTTGATCCTGAACACAGATGTATAACCAAAGCTACCGGTGCTTGATCAATGCACTGGACTGGTCTGGACCTGTAGACACTTGGACCTCAGAGGGCAGAGGTGGGGGGGGGGCAAGGCCCCCTCAGACTTTGAAGGCTAGTGCTGGGGGACAAGCCTGACCCCTTCGATTGGTTATTCCTTGTATTATTGTAACCAGATTCTTTTTTTGATCATAACTTTCAGTTAGTCCAATTATTTTCAATTTTCCCTTCTTGATCTATTCTCCAGATCTGTGGTTTCTCTTATGTTTCACTTTCTCTTTTATTTTTTTCATTATTGATATTTTGTTTAATTATTCCTTGAAGTCTTATAATTTTACTGGCTTCACTTTGACCAATTCTAATTTTCAAGGTATCATTTTCTTCTTTAAGATTCTAGATCTGGGCTAGGTGGCGCAGTGAGTAGAGCACCGGCCGGAGTTGGATGACCGTCAGATCCGGCCTCAGAAAGCACCCACGCATAAATCAAATGACTACCGTGTAACCTTAGCAAGTTACTTAACCAATTGCTTTAAAAAAAAAAGATTCTAGATCTCCTTTTCTAATTGGTTAAATTTCCTTTCATACCCTTCTTGTTTTTCTTGGATTATACTTATTTTCTTTCTTAGTTTTTCCTCTATCTCTATCATTTGATTTTTGAAAACTTTTTCAAGATCTTCCATGAATTCTTTTTGGGCAGTAATTTGACATTACTCTTTAGGTTTTGTTTTTTTTTTTACTTCAATATCCTCCTCTGAGGATAAACTCCAGTCATCTCCATTCCTATAATAGGTTTCTAGGTTAGATAGGTTGGATTTTCCAACATCTAATTTCCCAATCCAATAGGTTGGATTCTTGCTCCTTTGTCTTTGAAATTTTTGTGGTGATATCATAATTATTTGTAATCATCTCTAGCCCTGGGGTATGGGAAATAGTGCCCCTTGCCCCAGTTCTTCAGTTTTTTCCTCTAGCCTGAAACCAAAGTCAAACCTTCATCTTCCTGCAAGTGCCCACAGCCCAGGGTTTTCTGCCCACTGCTTCTGCACTTACTGGGCATGTGCCAGTTCCTTCTTGCCCCCACCACTTTCCAAAGGAAAGCTTGGTCTCGTGTTCCTAGTCAGCAGAGGTTCCTTTGATCTTCCTGGGATCAGCCAGTTCCCCTCAATATGGGCATAGGGGGATAAAAGTTCATGTGGCTAGGGCTTGAGGCAGCCTCTCAAGCCAACTAACCCCAGAGCTTGCTGCTTGTTGTTTAAGAGGCTAGTTGCATGCTGTTAAAAGGGAACCTAGCCTGGAGGTATTTATTCTTCACAGTGACGAAAACTAGTCCTGGGATTTTTCTTCTGATCTTCTCAAATTGTCCCAGGAGTACCCTGGTTATGCCTCTGTTCTTATATATCTCCACCCACATTTTGTTCATCCTAAGGTGCTATTTTAAAACTTTTGTGGGGGAAAATCTTGGGAGCTTGGAATTTTCTGACCTACTCTGCCATCTTCCCAGAATCCTCTCTCCCCCAAGCTTTTTCATAATTTTATTTTCACAATTCTCTTGCATCACTCTCATTTATTTTCCCAATTTTTCTTCTACCTCTCTTATTTGATTTTTAAGCTCTACTTTGAGCTCTTCCATGACTTTTTTCTGGTTTTGAGACCATGCTGTGCCCAGAAAACACAAGCAAGACCCAAGTAACAATTTAAAATGGACTCTTTATTTATATGCCATGTTGGCTGATCAGGCCACATGGAGGGCTGACAAAGTACCACCCCACCATACGAGGTAGTACAGTAGCGATCTCAGGTAAAACCTCAGCTTTTAAAGGGAGCCCACATGGCCAATTGTTAGGTATTACTTAAGCAGAAACTTGCAGAGGCCAAAAACAGTGATTGGTCAGTACACACCTTGAAATTCCTGCCTGAACCAAGTCTCCCTGACCCAGAAGCACACCCACCTCTATGCAGGTGAGCTGACTGGGAAAGAAAGGGTGGAGACCCAGTGGGGGAGGGGGAGCTGACCAAGCAGTCTGCTCACTTCCCTGAGGTTGGAGGATGGGGAAAACCAGGTACAACAACCATTTCCTGTTTTTTGGGAGGTTTTGCCCATAGGTGTTTTGACTTTGTTGTCCTTTTCTAAGGTTATATTTTGGTTTTCACTGTCACCACAATAACTTTCTATAATCAGTTCATTTTTGTTGGTGGTGATGGTTTTTGCTCATTTTTTAAAACTTTTTCATTTCTTTTAAATTTGGTCTCAGCTTCAAGAGCACTTTCTTCAACTTCTTGTGCTAGTGGCTGTAGGCCCTGGCTAGTTAGCTGGTACCTTGCAAATGTTGACTGGTGGAGACTCTAGTGTCTGGTGCTTTTCTGAGGGGCTATGGTAGGGGCTGACTGGTGCTGCTGGAGGCCATAGCATTCTGGCTGCTTACCTAGTGCTAATCTGGAGTCCTAGTAGTGGTGTCTGGCATGGGCCTCAGATGGGGCCATTTTTACATTTCTCCGTGGCTATGCTGAAGCATTTGGCAGTCTGGCCTCTGGAGCCTTCCTCTTTGCCTGGGGACATGCTGAAGTGTACCAGAGTCAGTACTGGATGGAGGTTCCTTTTAGATACCAGTAGGTTTCGCATGCTACCTGTTTCCTCAGTACTGTGCTACAGAACTTGGAGAGAGCTGGTCACCAGGAGGATGACTGTTTGCCCAGGGCAAAACTGAAACACACAGTGGTTCTTGGAACTCAAATCTACCAGTTTCCTTGGCTATGCTGAGTCAAGTGGGGGGTTCTGGTATTGGCATTTGCCTGTTCTGCCTTGCTTGAGCTTATTATTTCCTGCTGGTTTGCAGGGGTAGGGTTTGCTGCTGGTTTGAGGGGATACTTCCTTGTCCTGGACTTCCCTCCCCTTTTCCCCAAGTGATACAGACCTTTCTTGCTGATTTTCCAAGTTGTTGGGATAAAAGATTGATTCACCCCATCTTTTTGCTGGTTCTACTATTCTAGGATTTGATTTGGGCCATGATTTTATAGTTGTTTGAAGGTGATTATGGGAGAGTTAAAGAGATTTACCACTTTCTCCTCCATCTTGGCTCCTGGAAGTCAATCTCAGAATTTCAGAGTTAGAAGTGAAATTTTGGAAGTGATGAATCCAACCCATACCTGAACAGCAACATACTAGGAAAACTTAGAATCTGAGTGACCTTTTAAAGCATCTTAAATCTCAAAAATTGTGGTTCCAACACTTGTTTTTCATTATGAATTTACGATCAGCCTTTTGGATGCTAGTTAAAGTCAAGATTCTCTTTATAATTTTCCTATTCTGGTTTTTGTATGATTTTGAAATGCTGTAATATGAAAATAGCAGTAACTATTAACTATAGATATCATTAAAATCTCCATATTATTAAGTAAAATTAACTGTAAAATCAAGTATATTAGTTCATTTTGCCTTAGTAATTTTTGCATAATAGGATTAAATTTGGATCTAGGCATTGCTGGAATATGAATCTGCCTACATGATACAATTTTAGAGGTATAAAAGAACCAGAGATGAAAAACAATTTCCCCCATTATCCTACCAAAAATTAAAACAAAGTGTAATGAGTATTATAATTAAAGAACTGTTTCTATAAGCCCTCTACTAAAGCGCACACACACAAACACATGCATGCATGCATGCATACACACACACACACACACACATGCACAAACATACTCTCCTATAAGTATTAAGTCATCTTTGGAAGATAGTTTTATGAATCTTTATCAGACTAGCTGACTTTCACTTATTATAGCTTTGAGGGAATGGGGAGCAGGGGAGAGGAAGGATGAGTAAATTGTAAAAATAAAAAAAAATCATTTTGAAAAAATGTTGCTTGAGAAGAGATGGCCCAGGGAAATCTCCTGGCATCCCAAGTGTATGATATTGCCCTTCATGTGGCATAGGGCCTTAACATTTTGTAGGGTGTCATCTAATCAGAAACTGGGAAGATACAGTATTGTAGTAGGGAAGGGAGTTACAGGTGATCTAATTCCAAACCTAAGCAAATCAAAAATATTACCTGTAATGCACCAAACAGGTTTTCTTCAAGTGTCATTATATACAACTTGTGACTGGGAACTCACTAGTTACTGAGGTAACTCATTCCACTTTGTGACAACTTTAGAGCTTGTAAAGTTTCTCTAGATGTTGAGTTGAAACTTGTCTCCCTATGGAACATACCTATGTATATTATTTCTGTCCTTTGATACCGAGCAGAATAAGTTCTTCACACATTTGAAAACCTGAATCATCCCTCTGCCCAATTTTTCTCTAAGATTACGCCATCGTTTTATTCAACTAATCTCTGAATTATAAGGTTCTGAGTCTCTTCATAGTCTGATTATTCTTCATCTGAATCTTCAACTGACATTATTTCTAAAATATGGAATACTAAATTAGACACAATATGCTAAATACAGTCTGACTGAGCCAGTTTAGGGGACCATTCTTATTTTAGACTTCCATCAATGTAACATAAGTCTCCAGTAGTATGAGTATCTCATTAATCTGACAAAACACATTGTGCATTCAATCCACTAAATTCCATAGCTTGTATAGCATGAACTGCAATCATTAAATGTTTTCTCTATCCTGAATGTATGCAATTATCTTTGCAAATGTCCACGTGAGAACTTTCATTTTTTTTTTTTTTTGCTTTTTGGAGAGGGGCAGACAGGGCAGTTGGGGTTAAGTGACTTGCCCAAGGTCACACAGCTAGTACATGTTAAATGTCTGAGGCCAGGTTTGAATTCAGGTCCTCATGACTACTGGGCAGGTGCTCTATTCACCGTACCACCAAGCTGCCTGAAACTTTCAGTTTTTTTAAAAAAAATAATTCAATGCAATAAATATGTTCTAAATACCCACTATGTTCAGGCACTCTCATAGGTAATAGAGATTCAAAGGCAGAATCCAGTCAGGGAGGCAAGATGGTAGGGCAAGCAGTACATTCCTCTAACTCTTCCAAATTTACCTCTAAACAATTACGAAATAGTGGCCCAAAACTAATCCTGGAATAACAGAACCAGAAAAAAAGACTGTATGGAAAAATGTTTTATTCCACAAAACTTGGAAAATCAGAGAGAAAAGTCCATCTCATGTAGATAAAAGGGGAGCACAGGTCAGGACAGGAAGCATCTGAGAAAACCAACAGCAAGCCTCACCTCAGCAAACCAATGGGAGATCGTGAGCCCCAATGTGGTGGAGCAGGTGAATACCAGAATCAGTACCCCACACGTGCTTTAGCATAGTGAAGGGAACTGGCTGACTCCAGTTCTAAGAACCACCACACATTTCAGTGTAGCCTGGGGCAAGCAAGTGTCCTCTAGCATGACAAGACAGTAGCCCAGACTTCCACACATTTCAGTGTAGTCTTGGTCAAACCAGAATCCTCCAGCAGCCAGACCACCAAGTGCTTCAGTGTAACCCCTGGAAACTGCAAAAACACCCTAGCAGGCCTCAGCACATGCCAGACAACACCCACTAGAATGCCAGCTCAGCACCAGGTTAGCTGCCACAACTTTATGGCTTCCAGCAGCACTATCCACCCTCAACCCCATCAGCACAGCACCAGACTCAGGTGATCCCTGGTGTGTTCAGGGCACCATCAGTTTAAAATCAAGTTAATAGCCAGGGCTGCAGCCACTGGCACAAGAAGCCTGAGGTAGTGCCCTTTCCCCCTCAGGATTAGAGCTCAAATTTAAAAGAAGGGAAAACGCCCCATCCCTCCCCACCAAAGAAAACATTAAGATTGAGCATAAAACAACAACAACAACAACAAAAAGAATCTGAACAAAAAAAATTATTATGATGACAGGGAAGATAAAGACACAAACTCAAAAGAGGACAACAATGACAAAATACCTATGGGTCAAGCCCTAAAGAAAAACACGAAGTAATCACAGGCCCAGAAAGAACTCATGGAAGAAATCAAATTGGAGCTTAAAAATCATTTGAGATTTGAAAGAAAAATTGGGAAAAGACATGACATGAGATTGCAAGAGTATTATGGGGAAAAAAATGAACAGCTTGGAAAATTGCTTAAAAGGAAGATTGAGTAAAATGGAAAAGAAAGTATAAAAGCGAATTGATGAAAGCAACAGCTTAAAAAGTTAGAATTAGGGGTGGTGGAGTCAAGATGGCAGAGTAGAAACAGCACATCCGTGGTGCTCCAGCTGACACCACTTACAATTTATGTAAAAGGGGACTCTGAACAAACTCTGGAGCTCCACAACCCACAAAATGACACAGAGAAGCTAACCTCCCACTGAGGACAACCTTGAAGCCCTGCAGGGAGTGGCCAGCACAGTGCTCTGGGAGCCAAGCCCAGGCCCTTATGAGTGGGAGGTTTTAGCCCCAGGATGGCCTGACCTGCAGCCAGCTAGAGGGACTCTGAACACCAGCAGCCATGGTGTTTCCTTAATTATCAACACATAGATGCCAAAGACAAAGTGAGAGTTTAGTGCAGTATGGAGTTTGGAACCAGTATTTGGGAGCATGTTGGCTACTTACCCTGGGGAAAGAAGCCACTGAGTAGCTGTGGGGCAGCAAGTGCCATGTTACAGCTTCAGCTCCTGGCCTGTGGATCATAGGGGGATCTGGCCACCAGTCTGGGGGGGAGGGGATAAGCGCTCTTGCTTTAACCTTCTTGGATCTGGATTGTGGTCTGGGGTGGAGGTCTTGGGGTGCGTGACCAACTTGCCAGAGTATGTGGAGGCTTCAGAGAGGGCACCTAACATACCTCTGGCAGCTGAGAAAACCCCAGTGTTTGGGACAGAAGCTCCCCTGGCTGGTGGCAGAGTCTTACTGTGGCAACATGTCCAAAAGTCAAGTAATTGAGTGGCAACATGCCTAAGCAAAGGAAAAAAATAAACAGAAAGATTCAACATTAAACTCCTATTTTGGGGGCAAAGAGGATGAAAGCATGGAACAGGAGGAGGGCTAGGAGGTCAGAATTGTGCACCAAAAGCCCCAAATGAGAATACAAGCTGCTTACAAGCCATAGAGGACCATAAGAAGAAGATAAGAGAAGTGGAAGAATAATTGGGAAGAGAAATAGAAAGATGCAAGAAAAGTATGAGATGACAGTCAACAGCCTGACTGAGGAAAATAACACCTTAAAAAATAGACTAACACAAATGGCAAAAAAAAAAGTCTCAAAAAGGAAATGAGGAGAAGCATTCCTTCAGAATTAGACTAGAGCAAATGGAAGCTAGTGACTTTATGAGAAATCAAGATACTGTTAAGTAGATCCATGCAAATGAAAGAATAAAAGGCAATGCGAAATATCTCATGGGAAAAGCCACTGACCTGAAAAATAGATCCAGGAGAGATAATTTAAAAATTAATGGACAACCTGAAAACCATGATCAAAGAAAGAACCTAGAAATCATCCTTCAAGAAATTCTCAAGTAAAATTGCCCCGATGTTTTAGATCCAGAGGGCAAAACAGAGGTTGAAAAAATCCACAGATCACCTCCTGAAAAAGATCCCCAAAATAAAACTCCTGGAAATATTATATGCAGGTTCCAGAATTCCTAGATAAAGGAGAAAATATTACAAGAAACCAGGAAGAAACAATTTGAATACTGTGGAAACACAATCAGGATAACTCAGGATCCGGCAGCTTCTACACTGAGGGATCGAAGGGCATGAAATATGATATTCTGGCATATGAATACATATGTGAATGGGTGTATATATGTCTACAGGTATATATATAGGTAGAGGGCATAGGTCAAATTTAATAGGAAGGGATGATACTTAAAAGGTGAAATTAAGAGGCGAGAGAGGAATATAATGAGAGGAGATGGGGAGAGACAGAATGGCGTAAACTATCTCATATAGAAGAGGCAAATGAAAATGGTTACAAGGGAGGGGAAGGACAGGAAGGCAAAAAGGCAAAACCTTATTCTCATTGAATTTGGATCAGGGAGAGAATGATATACATACTAAATAGGATATCTCACCTTACAAGGGAGTAGTGGGGAAGGAGATGAGAGGGGAGATGATGGAAGGGGAGCGGGAGGGAAGGGGGGGAGGGAAGTTGGAAGACCCCACTTTTGAAAAAGGATAGGATCAATAGCCAATGAACATGATATTCCAGAAGGCAAAGTAACTACTACAACAACCACCAATCACTTATCCAGAAAAATTAGTCACAATACATCAAAAGGAAAAAAATATTCATTTAAGGAAATACAAGGATTTAGGCTTTCATAAGGAGAAGACCAGAACTTAAGGAAAACTTTGATCTCCACTATGAAGACCCAAGAGAATCATGAACAGGTAAAAAAGGGAAAAGAAAACCTAAGGAAATAAATAGAAATGAACTATTTACATCCCTACATGCAAAGATGATACTTATAATTCTTTAAAATTGCCTCACTAATAGTAGAGCTAGAAGAAATATACATAGACAGAAGGTATAGGTATAAGTTGAATTTGAGGGAATGACTAAAACAATGAAGGGATGAGAAAGAGGTGTACAATGGGTGCATAAAGAAGAGAGAGAGAAAATGGGATAAATTATTCTACATGAAGTGGCACAAAATACCTACCACAGTGGAATGGAAAATGGAACGGTGGGCAATTGGCATTGCTTGAACCTTACTCTCATCTGTATTGACTCAAAAATGGAATCATATGCACAATTCATTGAATGTAGTAATTGATCTTACTCAACAGGGAAGTAGGATGGGAAAATAATCAAAGGGGAGGTGGGGACTAACTAGAGCGAGAACAGATTAGGAGAAGTAGTAGACAAATGATTCCCTCCACTGATGAAGAGGGGAAAGGTGAAAAGAGAGAGAACAGACAATAGAAAGAATAGGATGGAGGGAAATACAGTTAGTAATCATAACTCTAATGTGAATGGTATGAACTCTCCCATAAAGAAGAAATGCATAACAGAGTGAATCAAAAACTAGAAACCTACAGTGTGTTGTTTACAAGAAATATCCCTGAAGCAGGGAGACACACACAGAGTAAAGGTAAGGGGCTGAATAGAATCTATTTTACTTCAACTGAAGTGAAGAAAAAATGAAAAGAATCACTGCCTTCAGGGAACTTACATGCTAATGGATAGATAAAACATTAACACAGGTGAGTATAATACAGAGTTTTTAGTGAAGAAGCCAAAGGCAATACCAAACAAACAGAAAAAAAAAAACCTCTAGAAGTATTTGAAAAAGGAAAAATACACTAATATAATAGGGATCATAAATATTTTTCTTAGTACATTTGGCCTATTCAGTCTAAACTACTGAGATCTTTTTGAAACTTCAATTTGCTTTCATATGTAATCCAGATTTTCATCCTCTAGAACTTTAATAAAGATGTTACCTATGCCTTCATCTGAAAAACTGACAAAAAGAAGTTAAATAAGATAGCAGAGGATAGAGCTTTGGGTGTAGAGAACAGTGTGGTCTGATAAAAAGGGCAATGTATTCTGAGCCTGAGGATATGAATTTGAATTCTGGCGAACCTCTCCTGCTCTCATTTTTCTTATGTATGAAATATCTATTTTGGACTTGGTAACATATAGTCTATACGTCACAGATAGTAATTCTATAACCTATCCACACTTTCCCCCCAAATTTTATTGGAAACTTTATCCATCCAAGTAACCTAGAATTATTTTATTGGAACAATGTGCTATATAATGATTACCTCACCATCTATTCTATATCCCTCATTTTACATTTAAGAAAACTAAGAACCAGAGAGCTTAAATGATGAATGAATGAATGAATGAATGAATGAATACATATTAATTACTTGCTATGGGTCAGGCACTGTACTAATTTCTTAGTATACAAAAACAAAAGTAAAAGTCTTAGTTCTCAAATAACTTACATTCAAATACAGAAAGACAATATAAATAACAGAGTGGTATACAGGAAAGATAAAGTCACACTCTTGTGGGAATTATAGGGCAATGGAATAATAATATTAAGTATACAATAAGCATTTAATTAGCACTTTTACATATATTGTCTTATTTGATCCTTATAACAACCTTGAGAAGCAGATTCTATTCTTTTCCAAAATTTTACAGATGACAAAAACTAAGGATGATTTTAAGTGACTTGTCCAGTCATTCTGTGAGGAAATATCTCAGGAACGGTCTGAACTTAAGTCTTCTTTACTTCAACTCTATTATTCTTTGACCTCTCCAGGAACAACAGTGGTATTGACTTGATTATTGTTACTAGGATAATAGGTAGAAAGGGAATAGGTGGAGATATAATAGCGGAGAATGCATCCTAAGAAGAATGCTAGATGTAGTAAGTTCTCACCAATCATTATGGCTCCTGGTTGTGAGCTAGAGGTCATGTTAGGATACAGCATAATAGGAGGCAAGAATCATGTCAAGTAGATGGTGGTGGGGTGGCTGAGAGTACTATGTGTAGTAAGCCCTCAACTAGGCCACACAGGATATGTTAAAGTAGAATCTGATCCCAGCTCATCTGACTCCAGGGACAGAAGCCTTTCCACCATACCATATTGCCTCCTTACCTTGTGTTACAATACCATGATAACTATTTTTGGTCTGAAGATTGGAAAGACAGAGCTGGAAAGGAAATTGGGATCATTTAATTTTATTCTTTATTTTACCCATGAGAAAAATGTGGTGGTTTGCTAGAGGTCATACTTAAACTCTTGAATAAAGTTAAACTCCACAGCTATGTAGTAACTTATCCAAGGTCATGTAGCATATTAGGGTCGAAGGCCTAGCTAGAACCCAGATCTTCTGGCTCCACCCTAGCTCAGGGCTCTTTCCTGTAAAGCTCATGTGCTTGATTTTCAAATAGCTAAAAAGAAAAGGCTTTGTAAATTAGATGCCAACATTTGAATTTCCATGGTCATGTATGTTAAAGATGGCCTTTGTTATTCTCTTTTTTACTCAAAAGGGAAACATGGAAAAAGACAAAATAATCATTCAATCAAAATCTTGTTTCCTGGCAAGTGAGCAAGCAATGTTTAGCTCCTATAATTAGCGAATTTAAAACAGAAATATCAAAGTTAGTAAATTTATAAATTAATGTGCTAAGTTTTAATGATCTGTTAGAAATTCAGAATTCAAGAACATAATTTCCTGCTCCAAAAAAGTCCTTAAGCTGCAATTGTATCACAAAAACAAAGAAAACACTTCTTTAAAAGTAAACAAAATAGTATGATTCAAATAAATTGTTAATACTTTTTAAATAAATCTTTTTATTCAAGAAATGACTAATTATATACTAGCCTATTTCCTTCTGATAATTTTTATTCATTCCTCAAGATTTGGAAGGAGAGTTAGTAAGGGAGAGAAACAAAACGGAGAAAGTATGTATATGTGTATATTACATATTACTTTTTTATATATGTATGCAAATACATATACATGCCATACTGATACATACATATTTAGATGCATATATAAGTGAGTGTATGTGTGTATGTATATGTAGCTGTGCATTCCCCTTCTCCCTATCCATCAATGTTTAATTGCCCTCCAATAAAATAGATTGACAACCTATCTATAATGTACAGATTTAGATATTTCTCTTAAGGACTAAAAGGTTGAATGATCACTCAGGTGATACAGGGTCATACAGGCAGTATATGTCAGTAGCAAGACTTGAATTAGTTTTGTTTTGTTTTTTAATTTTCTTTTCAATTTTCAAGTCTGAATCTTTGTCTACCATATCCCAAGATCTTTCAAGACATGTATGTGTGTGTAGACAAATATATGTGATATAGGAAGATATAGTTCAATATTATGGACACTATTATTATGCGTAGGTGATGTTATTAGTGGAAAAAAAGACTCAACTGGGAATCATAAGATCTTAGTTCTAGTTATAGATCTAAGGTGTGATTTTAGACATGTACAATATCCCTGAAACTCAGATTCTTCACATGTTAAAAAAAATTAAAGCTAATTTTATCCCAGTCTATTTCCCAGGATTATTTTGAGGATCAAGTATGGTAACTTCTAAGAAAGCTCTTTGTAAATTACAAAGCTGTATACATATTTAAGGTATTCTCATATTTGGGAATGTGCATATGTAACTATCATTCACTAGATGTCCTAACCATCAATATAATTACCATCAGGTTGGACTGAGTTAAGGACTCCATGCTGGTACCTTATTTGTTACCCTGTGGCTTCCAAAGATAGGAAAAATTTTCAGTTTTTAGCTAAAGATTCAATATTAACCTCTGTGCTACGTAAAACTGCAGGCCTGTTGAGTTTCTGTTGGCTGACAGCCACAGAGGCTAATTATTCTTGAACTGAGCTCCATGTGGGTGCAATTTCCTGGGAGTCTTGGAATTCTATAAAGAAACTAGCAGGGGGAAAGAAGGAATTTGCATTCTTCTTACCATGAAGAAATCAAGGTTATTGTATATTTTCTGACTGACCTCAGGGCATTTATAATTGGCTTATCTGTTGTGAATTAAAGAACAGTATTCCTTATAAAAATAATTTGCGATGCTTTGCTACTTTTCTATAGAATAAAAATGTTACTTTATTAAATTCTTTTTCTGATTCAGCTAATTTTATATTTTTTGATATTTTCTTCTTTCTTAGATTAAAAACAAATGCTAAAAAGATTTAATCATTGAATAGCAAAATAATTTTTTTCTAAACTCAAGACCACCTTTACTTTATTGCAGACTTTTTTTCCCCCTTAGGTGAAATGGAAACTCTTTTTTTTAACCTTAGATGGAAACTTTTTATGCTTTAAAAACTACCAAGGACTGAAAATATTTCTTTCTTAAGTTGACATGCCTCTCACCTTATCTGAAATCCATTTTGGAGTCTCAGCAGGTCCGGTCATCTGCCATAAGTGAAGTGCATTGGCTTCACCTTGTGAGTTTTAAGGCTTTCTTCTTAATAGTCACATATGTTATGGCCATCAGCAAGAAAGACTTGACTGCTTCTTTAATGAACAAACACATTTTTCTTTTAAACCACTGGGGTTTGTTTTTTTTCCCTTTTTTCAAATAACTGAAATTTTCTCAACCAATTCAGACAGTTTTTTTTTTCCTGAAAAAGCCCATGATCCTTACTTCCGAGAAAGAACTATGACCTTTCCATATTGATCTGCATTTCACTTATTTTAACTTGACAGTATCCTTTACAAAAAGAAAGGAGGCCTTTTTGTAGAGCCAGACTTGTCTCTATCTCCTAAATTATGTAATCCATCTAATTTCAGACCCATCCATTCAAATCATTTTTCCATTGTCTATATGCATTAAAAACTGGGCTTTTTGACAAGGTTTTCAACAACCAAGCAACAAATAAACTCAGCATATATCCTTCTTGGACTTCTCTAGGATGTTTCTAGAACATGGTTTGGAGATTATCAGATGGTGCTATTTGTTTTGGGCTAAAAGCATATTCACATGAAAACACAAAAGAATTATTTCGATTGATGTAAAATAGGTAGCTGGATAGACAATACATTTGTAAGGAAAAAAATCTAAAGAACAAAAAGTTACTATACATAAATATCAAAGTCAATTTCTTCCTATTAAAATAGAAATGGAAATGTATATGCTTTCGTTTCTAGTTTCTGATCATCTAATCTCCCACTTCTTGGATATTGTGAAATGGAGAATAAATTTCATCATATTTCTTCTTCTTTTTTAAGTAATTGGGGTCAAGTAACTTGCTCAAGGTTACAGGGCTGGTAATTTATGTGTGGGTGCTAAGTACTGAGGCCTGAAGGATCCCTGGCTCAGAAGCCCAAATCCTCTCACTATCCCAGGGGGTAAAAGTTACTGTGGCTGATGCCCAGGCAGCCTCTCAAATTAACTAACCTCCTGCCTTACAGCTTGTTGTTAAAACAGACCCAAATCAGGGTGTTTACTTTTCACAGGGATCAAAACTTGTCCTGGGAATTTTCTTCTGATCTTCTCAAATTGTTCCAGAATGACCCTTGTGCTCCTATTCATATTTACTGCCCCCCTTTTGTTTGCCCCAAGGTCCTATTTAAACTCTTCTGTGGAGGAACATCTTGAGAGCTAGGAATATTCTTACCTACTCTGCTATCATCCCAGAGGTTTATTTAGTCAAAGCAGAGGAAGGACATTTAGAGAAGGGGAGGGAGGTTCACTTGATTCAACCAAGTATAACTCTCCTATGTTGATATTAGTCATTCCTTCTAGTCAGTAGTCAGAAGCCAGAGGAAAAAAGATCTATGCTCTCATGTTCTGGGGATTTTATACTTAGGCATCCATGGAGGTTTGTCAATGTCCCAAGCCTTAGTCTCCTGATCTAATAAAATTTTGAGGACAATATGGATACCTTTTAAGCAAAAATTGACCTAGTTTATATGGTGGTGACAGAGATTAGGAAAATGTTCTCGTCACACCCAGGATTGCTTAGTCAGTATAAGTAAGAAACAACCTGGGGTACTAGATAAAGACTTCTTTCCTGTCAGGAAGAGCTGGAAGTTGAACTTTATACAGACATGATAACCATCAAGAGAATCAAGAGAAAGGAGTCTCTTATCTGATAGCTTGGTAGAGCTCCAATCTCTGGTCATATAGTTTTTTGTTTTTGTTTTTGTTTTAGAATCATGTAATTTAGATCTGAAAAGGACCATAGAGGTCATGTAGTCCAATCCTTTCCATGTGATACTGAGGAATATGAATTTCAGAAAGGTGTACCCACATATAGGTGACAATTTTCTGAGAAAATTTAAAACTTAAGCACCCTTAATCCAGATCCAAATGTGTTCTTTGTATTTCACTATGCCACCTTGTGGCATATTTAACATGGTGGTATAATGAATAGAGCACAATACTTGGACTCAGAAGACCTGATTTAAAATCCAGTCCCAACCCCAGATGCTCAATAGCTATATGTCCCTAGACAAGTCTCTTTACCTCTGTCTGCATCAGTTTCTTCATTTCTAAAATGGAGTTTTATTCTTCTATAAAATGGGGATTATAATATCTTCTATTATTTTATTTATATATTATTCCATTGCCGTTGGTAGAAGAATAAAAATGATCTAATGTTTATGAAGTACTTCACAAATCTTAAAACATCATATAAATGTGAGTAGTTTATGTTAATTATTCTTACCTCCAATGACCAAATCAGCAAAGAAGCTCTCAGATTTCCTCCAGTTACATTTAAGGTACCCAATATGAGCTATAGGAGTTTTAAATGGGGAAGAACAAGGAAAGGTAAGAAGCATTTATTAAGTGCCTACTATATGACAGGAACTGTACTATGTGCTTTTTACAAATATCTCATTTGATTCTCATGACATCCCTGAGAGGTAGGTGCTATTATTACCTTTGTTTTACATATGAGGAAATTTGGGCAAAGAAATATTAAGTAACATGGCCAGAGTCACAATGGTACTAATTGTCTGAGGCTAGATTTGAACTCAGATCTTCCTGGTTCCAGGTCCAGTGATGCCTCCATTGCACTATCAATTGCCTGTTACTGCTAACAGTTAGACAATAACAGTGTAGAACAGACTAAGAAGCAGAGAATATGATGGGCTAGTAAAATCAACCTTACGGCAATGTTCTAATAGAACTTTTCTTCTCCACTGAAATAAATTGTAAGTTCAAATAATGGAAAGTTGTGAATTTTAATGGAATATTTAAGGTGTCTAGGTAGTGGGAAAAACCAACAAAATATAAAACATGATTAAATAATATGGGTCCTTTACATCACAGATATCTCCTAAGTAAGGCTTAAGCCAGTAAAACTACTATTATCCAGAATATATTGTGGGATTATAAGTAAGGAATGAAGTATTCTAAATAACTAGAATAGTTAAAGGAAACCTCTTTAAACACTGACATTTTGTTTAAACTTTTAATAGGACCTTTTAAAAATAGTTTATATGCATCTCTGCCTTTGGAAAAAGTATAATGAGTTGCTATTTTAAACTGTAATTTCTGTATCATAATAATAAACATCATTTATTACTTTTTTGCTACAAATATAGCAGAGTGCACTGGATACTGGTGTTAACATATATACTAGCCCTTTCCTTAAAATTTTCTCACATTATCCTGTTTTTAATTATTTGCCTACTTTTTATAATTGTCTTCAAGCATTACAGTTAAACAACATTCTGTGGGATATACAATGTGGATTGTATGTATATATGTATATCCATCTATATATGTATACAATGACCTCAGATCTCCCTGACTAGACTCAAGGACCTCACTATAGAAAAGAATTTGCTTTCAATAGGTTCTACTTCTCAACCTTGATCCCTTTTTCTTAAGTTCTGGTGTTCAAGTAAGGAAGCAGGGATGACATATATTGAAAAGTACTTAATTAGTAGTTATCATATGATTCTCTAGTTTCAAATGTAAAGTTCCTGAGCCATTACCAGTCATTTTGACTTCTGTCCTGCCACTGGACTTCTATGACTCAGAAAGAGAGAGTGAGGCAGATGGCTTGGCACAACTTTGTCACACTAAAATACAATTCACACACAATTCATTACCTGTGATGTCACTGATCCTCTTCAAAAATGCAGAACAGCAATAGCAGCAACAAAAACAACAATGATTTTTAAGAAATAAAATTCAAAAGTTCAACATTGTAGTATTAAGATTTTTAAAAATATTAACAGTTGAAAGGTTCAGGATGTTATCTCCAAAGTAACTCCTGTTCTACCAGCATCTATCGTGTGTATCCCCTTCCTACCTTTATCTGTGGCTTCCCTTTTCAATAATGCAAAATCTCACTCAAATGTCACCTTCTTCAGCAAATATTCTTTAATATTAGTCATGACCTTTGCCCTCTAAACATATTTACCATTTCCCCAACTTTCTAAGTAATTTATCTTTAATATTGCATATCATATTTATTTGTATTTTATTTTATCATCTTATTAGGATATAAATTACTGATCACAATCATTGTGCCTCCTCTATTTCCTTGAGCACTTAGCATAATATTCTGCATATGCATATGTTCTTAATAAATGTTTGTTGTTTCCTTCATTAGTTGATATGCTCAATCTATTGTCCTATGTTCCCCACAACTTCCCCTACTTCCCCAAAGAAATAATAACTTGCTGGTCATGATTCTCATAAGACTTTCCAAGCATAGTTCATTCCTTAGATGACAGACAAACACATAGCTATTTGCCATTTTGTTGTTCAGACATTTCAGTCATGTCTGACTCTTTGTGGTCCTATTTTCTTGGCAAAGATACTTAAGTAGTTTGCCATTTCCTTTGCTAGCTCATTTTACAAATGAGGAAACTGAGGCAGAGTCAAGTGACATATTCAGGGTCACAGAACTAGTAATTGTCTGAGGCTGGATTTGAATTCATGTCCTCCTGATTCCAGGTCCTGCACTCTATTTAGTGTACTACATGGCTATCTCAGGTATTATTGTTCCTGAATTAAAA
This sequence comes from Gymnobelideus leadbeateri, assembly GCA_011680675.1. Taxonomy (NCBI): domain Eukaryota; kingdom Metazoa; phylum Chordata; class Mammalia; order Diprotodontia; family Petauridae; genus Gymnobelideus; species Gymnobelideus leadbeateri. The sequence goes on from WOXC01004141.1 coordinate 206,125, forward strand.
GCCATAAAGACTTACTATTAGTTTCTAGTACCCAACAAAGACTATGTCCTATTGCTAGTTTTTTGAGAATTCAAGGTCACTTTCATACTTTGGTAGGCCACTGGAATAGGACTTTGGTGTATAGTGAAGTTTGATATGGAATAATAAACACACTTCATCTCTTAATGTCTATTTGAATACAGTATATAGGATTTTTTCCCCAAGAGCAATGCTAGATGACATTGAAGAGAGTATTTCACAAATCTGCTTCTACTCAAACTGTTGAAAATGTTCCATAAAAAGGTTAACTTTCACTTGAATGAAGGAAGGTCACAATCTTTTTTGAACATGAGAACAATTTCCACCACAGTGTCCTTTAAAGGAGAAAACTTTCAACAAGTGAAAATGCTTTGAGAGCAAGTTCTCTAATCAGATTTATATAAAAAGATATCCTCTGTTGCACAACTTTACCAGGCAGTTGAATGCCAACTGGTAATAGAGGTCCCTCCAAAGAAAAATGAAATATCCATCACATCAAGCTTCAGAAAGGTATACAAATGAATCTGATTTTGTTTAGTGCTGATTTTTTTTTACCCCTCAGAAATACTGATTTATGCAACTGTCAGGTCTCGATGCATGCAACACAACTTTCTCAGATTGAATCCCATTGATTTTCTATAACAATGTCAAGCATTCAATGCTTCACAGCAGCAGTGGGGTTGTAATAAATAATCCCTTCAGAAAGAAAGTGATTCTTCTCTTCTTAAATACATAAGTGAACATCTTGTTCCCATGCTCTTTCTATCTATAGAAGGGAAAGCTTTATGGGCAGTTCCATTTGAGAATCTCCATAATCCCTATTCATTCTGGATATTCATTTTGGATAACAAGCTTTGTTTTTCTTGTGACCTTCTTTTCACTGTTGCCTCTGGGACAACTGTGAGAATTGCCTGTCATTTTGGTTATGAAACAGTTAGAGATGTAAAGAGCAAAATAAATGCTTGCAAATTCTGCTTTGAATAATTAGTGGTAATGAGAGATAATAGGGACAGCTGAAAGGCACAAAAGTAGTTCTGAAAGATACACTTTTGCATGAAAGGTTTGCCTTTGAGAGGTACGGCAAGCTCAGACCAAGCACCACATACAGAGATTAATATTTCTAATGAGCTCTGCTCGATTTCTAATCTCCTACCAGTCATAATCGCCCCATGGTAGTGTTAGTTCTGGTTATTTGAATTTTGAATTTATTGGCTGAGATTTTAATTTATAAATTTGAGTTTTATGGGTTCAACGTTCTATAGAAATTTATTGCTTTTTTATTGATTTTCCAGTCATTTATCACTGCATTTTTTGGTACAGTACATATGATTTAAAGTTGGTAAATAATTTAATTTCCATGAAGATAGTCATTTTGGTAATTCCTAATGTAATTTCAAAAAAATGTTTGCCACAATATAATATCACACTAACATTTATAAGAAGTGACACACTATTTTCATTTAAATGATTCCCAGTAGAAAGCAATTCAAAATCCAAATGTATTGAATTGATGTGTAACTAACACTGTGTGAAGTACATTTCATTTCAGTATGCCAAATGGAGATATAACCAAAAAAGTGGGAATAGAGTATAAAGACTCCATCCATATCCATATCCAGATATGGTATATAAAAGTTCCATTCTCTTAGGGGCGTATTGACCAAAATATTACTTTTGATATAAAGAAATATATGAATCATTTTCTCCAGCCACTTCTTCATGTAAAACAAGTAGATCAATTAAACAAATATTTATTGAGTGCATACTGTTTTTAAAATACTTTGCTATTTGTTCTGGAAGATTAAAAACAATAACAACCCTTTAGAAGAGACAATCTCTGCCCTCATATAGCTACAGTTTATGATCATAACTAGATCAAATGTATATGACAACTTCCTTTAAAAGGTCTTTTACAATTATTTTTTCCCTTTCTTTTCCTATTGCTACTATGCTAAGCAAGATCCTCTTCCTATCATATTTGGGCTATTCCCATAGATTCTTAAATAGTTTTCCAGGTTATATGTTCCATTTTGCATGCTCAATTACCTTTCTGAAATTGTTTTAATCTTATTAAGTTCCAACTAGATGACTTTAAATGAGCACTATTTGCTAGGCCAGCTGGGTGGCACAGAGGCTAGAGTGATGGGCCTGGAATAAGGAAGACTCATTTTCTGGGTTCAAATCTGGTCTCATACACTTAAAAGCTGTGGAACTCTGGAAAAATCACTTAACCCTGTTTGCCTCAGTTTCCTCGTATGAAATATGAGCTGGAGAAGGAAATGGCAAACCACCCTAGTATCTTTGACAAGAAAACTCCAAATGGGGTGTGTTGAACAACAAATTTGCTACAAGAGAAATTCCAAACTACTCATCCTGCAAATTAATAAACTAAATAACCTTTCTTCTCCTGTGGTATACCCTTTGGCTCTAAACATACTTTTGCTTCTTTACTATTCCTATCACCTGGACATCATAATCCTTTGGAGCACTTATTTAAATCATGCCCATCTTAAGGCTTAGCTCAAATTCAGCTTCTCCCAAGAAACTCTTTTTTATCTTAGTAAGGTGACTCTCTCTGCAGAAAATTATCTTTTCCTCATTTGAACTTGATGCAAGCTAATTCAATGAGCAATTGATAAGCTTCTACACACGAGGCACTGTACTAGGTGTTGGGCATACAAAGAGCGAAACGCAGTCCCTGTCCCCATGGAACTTACATTCTACTGGAAAGAAGCAATATTTGAAGAAGTAACTGTATATAATAAAAATACACAAACTAATTTTTAAATAATCCCAGTTGAAAGTGTTAATAAATTAGAGGGATTGGAAAGGTCTTACATAGAGAATAGCATTTGGAAATAGTGTTTTGATTGGAGCTGAGGATTCTATGAAATGGAGACAAGCAGGGAAAGCATTCCTGTTAGATTTTAAAAAAAAGATGAGAAACAAAATGCTCTATTGGGATCAATTTGCAGGTGAGTTTAGAATCTATTTAGTGGAATAATATGAAGACTAGAAAATTATTGTCATCTTCCTTTCTCTTTCTTTCTTTCTTTCTTTTTCTTTCTTTCTTTTTCTTTCTTTCTTTCTTTCTTTCTTTCTTTCTTTCTTTCTTTCTTTCTTTCTTTCTTTCTTTCTTTCTTTCTTTCTTTCTTTCTTTCCTTCCTTCCTTCCTTCCTTCCTCTCTCCTTCCCTCCCTCTATTCCTCCTTCACTTTTTCTTCTCTCTCTCCATCTCTCCATCCTTCTCTCCCTCTGCTCGATCTTCCTGAAACAAAACAAAACAAAACACTGATGAGTTTTGAGTAGGATTGTGACATGGTTGTAACTATGGTTTATGTATATAAGTTTGGTAGTTTTTCAATGGTGAATTGTAGAGAAGGATAGTGGAGAAAGGGAGACTAGCTACTGTGATTTTTTTCATAATCAAAGTAAAGATGATAAGGTCACACACTAGGGCAAGTGTTATGAGAATAAAATGACAGAAGGGCAGAAATAAGAGGTTCTGTATAAGAAGGAAATATATCCCTTGGCAACTGCTTAGGTATGAGAGATTAAATGAGAGCAATGCATCAAGCATGGTATTGTAAAACTTAGGTGCCTAGAAGGATGGTGGTATTATAAATAGAAATAGTAAAATTCTGAGATAAATCTGGAGAAATTATAAGGGATGGGGGGAAAGTTTAAAAAATTGTATTAGGGACATGTTGAATTTGAGATGTTTATGGGACATTCTGGTAGAGATGTCCAGTAGGTAGTTGGTACTATGTGAATAGATTTCAGAAGAAGTTATATACAAAAATAGAAATTTAGCGATCATCTAAATAATGATTATCACTGAACTCTTCAAAGTATATGAGATCAGCAAAAGAGAGAAGAGAAGGGGCTTCAAAGTAAAGCCCTGGTATTTAACCACATTTATTGAGTAGAAGGAGCAGGTAATTCTAACAAGGCAAATAGAATGTAGTGGTCAGACTAGTATGAGAAGAACCAAGAGAAAGTAGTATTAGAAACCAAGGAAGGAGTGTACAGAAGAAGCGAATGACCAACAGTTGCAGAAAGACTGAAAAAGATCAGGATGGAGAAAAGGCCATATTGAATCTCGACCCCAGTAGAGGGGAAGTTCCTTGAGGTAAGAACCAGTGGTGTTTTTACCATTACCTAATCTGTGCCACTCATATATCAGGCATTTACTAAATACTTGTTGAATTGAACCAAATATACTAATGTAATGTTATAATATTTAATCACTACCTATGGTTTCTTTATTATTTAGGTCTCTAATTATATTTTTAAATTTTATTTTTAAATTATGGAATAAAACAAACATTTCTGCAACATAGTGCAATAACAAAAATGATTGCTCATGAAACTGAACATCTACTATGCACAATATGATATTCTTTTCAAATATACAAAAAAATGTAAATTCCTTTGCTTTCCTCCCTTCCCCCACTCCCTGACCTAGAGATGATATAAGTAGTTATATACACATATATACATATTTATGTAAAATTATTCTTTCATCTATTTATCATTTCTTTCTCTGGATGCAAATAGTGTCTTTCTTCATATGTCCTTTATTTTTTAATTTGGATATTTATAAAAGTCAACATAACTTATTTACTCACAATTGTTATTAAAAACTATATTGCTATTACTGTATACAAAGTTCTCTACTATGTTTTTGCTCATTTCACTCTTCATTATTTTGTACAATTTTTCCATGTTTTTCTTTTTTTTTTTTTTAAGCAATTGGGGTTAAGTAACTTGCTCAAGGTTACACGGCTAGTCATTATTTATGTGTGGGTGCTCATTTTCTGAGGCAGGATTCGATCCCGGGTCATCCCAACTCCGAGGCCGGCGCTCTTACTCACTGCGCCAACTAGCCGCCCCTCCATGTTTTTCTAAGATCGAGCTCACATTTCTTATAACACAGTAATATTCCATCAGAATCATATACCAAAACTTGTTTATCCATTTCCCAATTGATGGACAACTCTGCAATTTCCAGCAAAAGAGAACTGTTATAAACATTTTAGAATATATTACATAATCTCTGATTATATTTTAATCCATCAAAGATTCTCATGTCAGATATTTCTTGGTGATGCAGAAAATCAGTATTTTGCCTATGGCATGTACTCAAATATTTGCAAATTGTTATATTTTTAAATATTATTAAATATTTTACTATTTATTTCTATTATTTTCAACATTAAAACATAGATTTTAACTATGCATATTGGTCTACATAGTAACAATGAAAGAACTCAAATTCAGAAATGCTGAGTTTCATTCTACCTCCATTGATCATTAGTAATATTATCATGTTAAAATCACATTATCTTCTGGGGCTTTAGTTTTCCTCATCTGTAAAACTAAGATAACAATATGTGTACTACCTTGCTGTGAAGATCAAAGGAAATATATCATTGAGTAGCACACTATACTCCTAAAGTACTATGTGAATTTATACTATTAGATAATCATATAAATACATTTGTGAACAATTTTCACACCATCACCTATATGAAGAAATATAGAACTATGAAAATGAATTATTGGGGAGTTATCATTTGTTAACTATTCTCCCCCCTCCTCAAAGAAACAATACAATATAGCAAAATCAGCCTTGCCACATCTTTTCTCTTGTAGTAGTCTTCTAATTGGTCTCCCTGTGTTTAACCTCTCCTCTTTCCAATCCATCCTCCATACAACAGCTGACAAATTGATATTCCTAAAGCATAGGTCTTACCATGACATTTTGTGTCTATAACCTCTATGATAAAAGAGAATTCAAAGTCCTTTATTTTCCAATTAGAGATGTTCCTAATCTGGCATCAAAGTGTCTTTAAAGGATGATTATGCAGTTTTCGATATCAAACACTCTACATTTCAGATAAACTACTCTACTTATCCACTATACACAACATTCCAGTTATGTAACACATTTTTAGTGACTCTCTTCCCTGAAATACAACATATATATATATATATATATATATATATATATATATATATATATATATATATATATATATCTCACTGCGTTTTCTTACTTATGAACATATTGTTTCCCCAACACCCCCAAAATAAAATGCAAGCTGCATAAGGGAAGGGACTACTTTACTTTTGCTTTTGTATCTACAGCATATCACTCAAGTCTATATTATGTATTAGATTTTTAATAAATACTACTTGAAATGAACTGATTTGAATTCTTGATATTTAATCTCCACAGATGAATATCTTCAGGAAGCTCTAGCCTACTTTGCTCTCTTTGGATACTGGATGTATAATTTATATGTCTATGTTCATTTTATTCTATTGATAAGACAAGGCCATGGAATCAAATGCTTTTAGTTGCTCTTTTCCAGCCAACAGATCCTCAGATATAGGCAGATGAAAAGAAAGTAATCTTTTTTTAAAAAATGATTCCATTTTCTTGATCTGTTTTCCTTTAGCAAAGTGCCTTGCCCATAGACACTATGCTGATTTGAAATTAATGGAAATGGTTTTGAGAACAAGAAATGTACATTCCTACTCAAACATACAATCCTGCTAAACTGCTCAAACTGTGTTGCAGAATTTTACAAAAATACTGTACTCCTAGGTTGCCCTCAAACATTTGTTCTTGTTCCCTGAAGCTGCCCACTTAAAGCTAATGAGCCTATCACAACTTCTTTCTAAAAGCTATATTCACTCATGGTTGAGTTTTCATCACTCTCATAATAGGAAATAGGAACTCAAAATAAGTGATGTTAGTTAACACTATGAGCATAAAGGTTCCACTCCATTTTTACATGATTTGTATGGGCATGTGTACCAAAGACCTGATGTAAATATTAAGCTAAACCAAACATAAAACTGTGCATGTCTCGTTGCCAAAGCATGATGATGTCACTTGCCATCAATTGTCCAGCCTCTAGAAGGGGATAAAATATTTGGCTGTGAAATCTCAATATTAACCTTATTCAATTGCCAGGCTATCTAAATGCTGCTGGACCTGCAGAAATCGTGTTGATCTCATAAACACTGACCTCTTCTTTTCTCTTAGCCTTTCTTTGTCTCAGATCTCTAGGTCAACAGAGATTCTCTGCCTAAAACAAATACACTGATTTCCTCCACAGAAGCAGATTTCCTTTAAAATTAACTGTTTAAAAGTAGTATAAAGGGGAAATACTGTATCTGGTGGCAAAAAGCATTGAAATGGAGGAGAATGAGGCTCAGGCCAAAGCTTTTCAATATACTCTGGGTGCAAATGATGCCATAAATTATTATTAGTACTTGAGGGACAAGTATTCTTGTCTAAAGAAAATAGAGTTCAAGGGGGTCAGCAGTATAAAAAAAATCTGGGTTAAAATAGTATCAAAGAATTTAAGATACAAGGACAAAATCAGAAATAATGTTAGCTTTTAATTCTTTTTTTTTTTTAAAGTCCAGAACCCTTGTGGATTTTAATCTGGGGGTAGAAAGCAGGAAGGGGAATTGGGAGCTAGGCATCCTCTTCCTTCCTGGACATTTCCTGGTCTCCTCAGCTCTGGGTGATTGCCATGGAGCAGAACAGTCACACCATCTCTGGACGACAGCAAGGGTTCAGCTCCCCAGCTCACGATTCCAGCGCTTTCACGATAGCTTCATTGGCTTCTATCCGGATCTGAACCTCAGCCCGGGCTGCGTCATCTGATGCCCCTGACAACTCTGATTGCGCCTTTTCCAGGTTGGATCTGGCAGCCGCCAGGTCCAGCATGTCCAGAGCCACGGCTTCCTCTGCCAGCAGCTGCACCGAGGAATCAGCATTCACTGTGACAGAACCACTGCTCACAAAGTACTTGGTGGTGGTGCCGTCCTCGGCGTGCACAGTCACCACCCCGGGCTTCAGCACCTGCAGGGTGGGAACGTGAGCAATGAGGATCCCAAAGGCCCCACTCTGAGTTGGGACATCCACCTGCTTCACATTGGCCTCATTGAAGTACACCTGCGTCGGTCGAAAGTGAAGGACATCTGGCCGGGGACGGCGGCGGCCAGGGCGGCCTCGGCGTAGGCGGGGGCCGGAGGGGCCGGGACCCGGGCTTGACACAGCAGGTGAAGGCTGCAGCGGCGGAGCAGGGGGTGGGCAGCATGGCGGCGGCAGCGGCGGACAGGCCGGGTAGCAGAAGCAGGGGAACGGGCTGCCGGGCCAAGGACGGAGAGGTGGGCCGCGCTAGCTTTTAATTCTTAACAGTATTAAAGGTACTTATCAATAAAAACTTCAAAATCAATTGGTCGAGTGAGTGGATTTGGAAGATCTGGATAGAGTTTGAGGAGTTAGCTTTCTTTACCTATCTATTGGATAGTAATTACTTATGGACATAGTCTGCCATTTTTCTGAATGAAAGATAGATATATTAGAGATAGCCCCATAATTAGAAATCTAATATTCTTTTTGCTTGATGTCAACTTACTGTTTCTGTAAAAGAGGGGACTTGGAATTTAGGAGTCCTTGGATTGCGCCCTGCCTCATCTTCTAGCAAACCACATGACCTTGGAGAAATCATGTTATAAATCTAGAACTTCCTTTCTTAAACAAAATGAAGATGTTGAGCCAGTTGACCTCTAAGATCCTTTCCAGATCTAACATTCCATTATTCTGTTATCTGTTAAAGATTAAAGCAAAATTAAATCCAATACTGCCGGTGCAGTGGTCTTAAAAATATGCACACCCATCATTACCAAAAGCCAAATCAAAACAAAAAATCCCTGAGCATACAGCAACCAGATATATATATATATGTATGTATATATATATATGTGTGTGTGTGTGTGTGTGTGTGTGTATATATATACACAAATATATGTAATACAGAAGTACAATTGTATTATTTATACAGTGTATATTATTAAACCTGCACAAAAATATATGTTAAAAGATGAAATAAAAATTAAATAATATTGTACCTATGAATCAAAAGAGATGAGCAATTTTGCATAGTTTATTGAGTGATATTATTAGACTGGTACTTTAGGAATATAACTTTGGTTACTGTCTGTATGATAGATTGGAGAGGTGAGAGACTTTATGCAAGGAAACCAATTAAGTGATTATTGTAATAGTCCATATGAGTTTAGGAAGCTATAGACTGGAGTTATGGCTTTGAAAACAGAGAGCAGAAATGACAAGATTTGTCAATTCATTGAATATTTCACATGAGAGTGAGGAATTGAGGTTGATATCAAGATTTCAAAGTAGTACCTTCAATAAAATTGGTAAATTCAGAAAATTTCCAGGAAAATGAGATCTAATCACAACTCATCTCCACCTGATCATCCTGTGTGACTCACTCTGTCCCACTAAAATTAGTGGTGAGTCACTGCTTCCCAAAAGAGAGTTCATCCCTTCCAGATATAACTGTTGCATTTAATAAAAAATCTGAGGGTATGTTGTGGGGAGGAATTTTATCTGTATAGCAACTAGTTCAACTGACTGGGTCATAATTGGGCTATAACCTTACCAGATGCTAATAGCCATTGAAAAAGGGGTCAGGAGTCTGCAAAATCTTGGAGAGATGAGAGAAGCAGTGGACTGGAGGGATGTTGGCTAATGGGGGAAGGGTTTGGTGTGATTGTGTTAAAGAAGAATTATTTGATTGGCTTTAGCCATGAAGTTGGGGGTATGACCCATCTTCAGTCCCTAGGATGTGGTGATAATATATAACTAACAGTCATGCCACCTGGACGTGCTCTGGAGACCACCGCTTAAGAGAAATAAGTTTTGGTTTTTTTTTTTTTTTATCTTTGTAGAAAACATTTGATTCCACTTTCTGAAGTGGCCGTGTGCTCTCTCACTATATACCCTCTATTCTAGCACATCATTCACCCCATTCCCTATATGAGGTTAATTTCATTTTACTTCTAGTCTACTTGAAGGGAAGTATGTGATTTTTATAATCGATAAAGTGCACTTGAGTTAACAGTGGAATCCCCTCTTCTCCAGTTCAATGGCTTCTTACACATACCACTTTAATATAATAAGATACCATTAAAGAAAAGGACTCAAACAAAGAAAAGAGAAAAGCCTTTTAGGAATTGGATAACACAATCCATTTTACAGTAAGAGAATGAGGATTCATAATTGCTATCTGTCCTGTTTCTACATTGCCTGATTATTTGTGGAAACAGTATGTGATGGGAGAGACCTTAGTTTTCACCTGGGGGATATTAGCAAGATAATATTTTGAAGAGTAGTTTGAGACAGGAAATTTCAGCTGCTGATGTGAATGGTGTGGTATACTAAGCAAGCTATCAATAGGTGAAGCTTCTCTTTTTGGCTGGTTGTTTCACAAACAACACATGGGAGGCACTGTAGTTTTTGCGCTCCAGCCTCCAACATGTTTACGTTTGATGCTGTCAGACAGTAAGAACAGGAAGATAGTTTCAGAGGGGTTAATAATCTTACTTTATTCCAGTATAGTTTTCTCAAGAAGGAGTTGTTAACAATGGGAGCACTGACTCCTACAGCATTCCCTAATAACTCTTCTTGCAGGGGCCAGTGGCGGGGGCAACTACCCCTACATCTTGATGCAGTCAGTTGAGAAAGGCACAGCATTCCAGTTTGAACACTCTGCTAAATCCCCTCAAGCCTCAAAGGGGCTGGTTGAGGCAGGCACTTGCATTCCTCCATGCATTACCCAAATCCCAAATGGGTTCTCACTCACTGACCAGTGTCCCCTTGATTTATAGGGCAACAGACAAGGCATCTTGTCGAAATTAAGCCCACAGGTTAACTTTAGCAATATTATTATTTGGTGCAAGTGTAGTAATTATCACATTATATCATTCCTATACCTCACTTTGCAGTCTCAGTAGGACTGCCTATCATTATGATTCTAAGTATTACTATCTAGGATCCATGGAGCTATTCTGGGAGTCATTATCTAATACCTGGAGACTAGGAATTTCCATGGCCATTAAGAAGGATAACAAAAATATCATTACTTACACTAGTTCAGAAAAAGGTTTTGGCAATGTGGGGACTCTGCAGTTACAAATGTATCCATCCTTGATCTTAATATCATCCAGAAGTAGGATAGTCCATTTTATAGTCCCTAGACTCCTACATAGGCCTGGATTCATAACTAACCTGAGAAAATTAATTATATTTTTCATTTTCGTATTTTACAGTGCTTAAAATTTTTTCCTATTATCTGTCCTCTTAATTCCCCTTAAAATAGAATATATATTGAATCTTAATTTATTAACCTAAATGGATTTTGTGAAGTACTGTTTTAGTATCCTGTCTGCCACATGTTCTTTACTCATAATTTAGTTCTTTCCAGGAATCAAAATAGACCTGTTGATCTATTTTGAATTATTTTGTGTAAACTGTGTCTGTATTATGCCATCTGTTTCCCCTGTACACTTTGGAATGGATACTAAGTTAAAAAAGAAGAGATATGGAAATTTTAAGACAGTGAAAGGGAGATTAAAGATATCTAGTCCAACCCCTTCCCTTCCTGAATGAGTATGTTGAATGAGAGAGAAGTTGTTATTTGCTCAAGCCAGTAAATAGCAAAACCCAAAACCCAAACACAGAATAAAAATCAATTTCCTTTACTCACAGATAATTCTTTCCATTTAATGAAGGATTTGTTTTATTTTCGAACCTGGTAGATATTGCATACATACACAGACAGACAGACAGACACACACACACACACACACACACACATACACACCTTGTAAAAATATTCTTATTGATACTAATTTGTATTTAATAGTGGTAATAGTAATTAATAACAATAACTGATCTTTATAATGCTTTCAAAGACTTAGACAACATTTTATTTACTCATTTGATCTTTAAAAAAGACTTGTGGATGCAGACAGAAGATGGGTCATAGAAGCAGGAATACTCCCTGTGCTCCCCCCATAATCACCTCAAATACCTATAAAAATGACTCTAAACAAATTTTAGGGCTACAGAACCCACACAGTGACAGAGAGAAACAAACCTCTTGCTGAAGACAGCCCAGCAGTTGGACAGGAATGGTTCATCTCAGCACACTGGGAGAAAAGCCAAGCCCTGCATGAGTCCGCAGTTTCAGCCACAGGGTGGCCTGATCAGATGTGGCTAGAGGGATGTCAGGAGAGATCACCAGCAGCTGTGGCAGTTTCTAGAATTTTCAACCCATAGATGCCAAAGACAAAGTGAGAAGTCAGTATAGACTTTGGGAACAGGGAGTCCAGGAGTGTGGTCTGGCCTCTGCCCCTGGAGGGAGAAGTAGCTAAGGTGCAGCAGCTATAGCTGCATAGCTCCTTCAGAGCTCCTGCCCTGCAGATTGTAGGGGGACCAAGCAACCATTCTAAGGGGTAATCATTCTTGCTTTAAACAGGTTGGATCTGCATTGCTCTCTAGGGCGGAGGTCCTGGTGTGGGTGACCAGTGAGCCAGAGCATGTGGAGGCTTCAGAGCAGGCAGTCAACTAATAGCTACAGCAGGTGAGAAAACCCCAGTGATTTGGGGCAAAGCTCTCCTCTCTGGAAGCAGAGTTCTACTGTGGCAAAAAACTCAAAATCCAAATGATTGAGTGGCCATACTAGCAAGCAGAGGAACCAAAGTGAGCACAGCAATCCAACTTTGGATTACTTTTTTTGGGACAAAAAGGAACAAAGAATGGAATAGGAGGAAGACAACAAAGTCAGAAGTTCTGCACCAAAAGCTTCCAAGAAAAACATGAACTCGTCACAGGTTATAAAGGAGCTTAAGAAGGATTTTGAAAATCATATAAGAGAAGTGGAGGAAAATTGGGAAGAGAAATGAGAATGATGCAAGAAAATTATGAAAAGAGACTCAACAACGTGACTGAAGAAAATAACACCTAAAAAAATAGACTGACTCAAATGTCAAAAGAGGCTCAAAAAACCAATGAGGAGAAGAATGCCTTAAAAAAGCTAAATTTGCCAGATGGAAAAAGAATCTCAAAAGCTCACTGAAGAGAATCATTCTTTCAGAATTAGATTAGAGCAAATGGAAGCTAGTGACTTTATGAGAAATCAAGATACTATTAAACAGATCCAAACAAATGAAAAAAATAGAAGGCAATGTGAAATAGTTCTCTTTTTTTTGGGGAGGGCAATTGGGGTTAAGTAACTTGCCCAAGGTCACATGGCTAGGTTTTTGTTTTTGTGTGTGTTAAGTGTCTGAGGCTGGATCTGAACTCAGGTCCTTCTGACTTCAGGGCCAGCACTCTACTCACTGCACCACCTAGCCGCCCCACAATGTGAAATATTTCATTGGAAAAACCACTGGTAGCTATCTCAGTTCACAGATGGTAAAGGGGTCAAACAACTATTAGAATGAGATTACAGATATCTCTTTGCTGACACTGGAGGCAGGACTCTGTTGCTTTGCCCATTCTCAGATCTGAGTCATAGCCTTGGGTTTTAGCCTCTAGCAAGGAAGAATACCAGCACACCAGAGTTGCAATGGAAGTATGCTCGTCACCATCCCAGAGCAGAAAAGAGAGTTTGTGGTCACTCACAGACCATAGCACAGACCAGGGAAGTAGTAAAACATCTCTACTTAGATCAAACCACCTTGGGAGAATTGAAAATTTATAGGTCCCTAAAGGTATCTCTGAAAACAACTGAACAAAATCCTGAAGCTTGGGACAGTATGTCCTCCTCCCTGGAAGCAGAGTCCCACTCTAACAAAGAGTTAAAATTCAAGAATAAAGAATGGAAAATGGAAAAGCAACAGAAAACATTCTCACCTTAGAAATTCACAATGGTATCAAGGAAGATCAAAACATACACTCAGAAGAAAATAACAAAGTCAAAGCTCCAACATCCAAAGCCTCCAAGAAAAAAAAATGCCATTTGTTTCAGGCCATGGAAAGGATCAAAAAAGATTCTGAAAATCAAATAAGAGAGGTAGAGGAAAAAATGGGGAGAGAAATGAGAGTGATGCAAGAAAAGCATGAAAAAATCATCAACAGCTTGGTAAAGGAGACACAAACAACGCAAAAATACTGAAGAAATTAACACTTTAAAAATAGAATAGGTCAAGAGGCAAAAGAGGTACAATAAACAAAGAGAAGAATAAATTGAATAGAAGAGTTGGAAAAATGGAAAAAAGGGACAAAATTTTGCTGAAGGAAAACACACCTCCTTTAGTATTCCTCAAATTTTGTAGTTCAACAGAAATATGTAAATAATTTTTGAGAGGACAAATTAGGTAATGTCCACAGAAGTTAATAAAGCATTTGGAAAAAAAGAACAAAAACACCTCCTTTAAAAGTAGAATTGTTTGAATGGAAAAAGAAGTACAATAGTTCACTGATGAAAATAATTCCTTAAAAATTAGAATGGAGCAAATGGAAGCCAATGACTTTATAAAGAAATCATGAAACAATAAGACAAAACCAAATACATTTTAAAAATAGAAGACAATGCGAAAGATATCATTAGAAAAATTGCTGACCTTGAAAATAGATCCAGGAAAGGTAATTTAAAAATTATTGGATTATCTGTAAGCTATGGTCAAAAGAGGAGCCTAAACTTTATTTTTCAAGAAATTATCAAAGAAAACTGTCCTGATAGCCTAGAACAAGAAGAATAGAATAAATGGGGGGTAGGATGGAGGGAAATATACTTAGAAATCATAACTGAAAAAATTGAAACAAGTTTCTCTGATAACAGCCTCCTTTCTCAAAGAGAATTGAGTCTAATTTATATAAGAGCCATTCCCCAATTCATAAATGAACAAAAGATTTGAAGTTTTTGGATGAAGTAATCAAAGCTATCTATAGTCATATTTAAAAATGCTCTCAATCACTGTTTATTGGAGAAATGTGAATTAAAACAATTCTGAGGTACTTCCTCATACTTATCAAATTGCCTAAAAGGACAGAAAAGATAAATAACAAATATTGGAAGGATGTGGTAAAAAAGACATTAATGTGTTGCTGGTTGAATAATGAATTGATTCAACCATTCTGTAGGATATAGCAGTACCTCAACTATGTCTGTTTCCAAAAAGAGATTTTAAAAATTGTAAAATAATCTATATCTACAAAAGTATTGATAGGAGCTCTTTTCTGTTGGCAAAAAATGGGAAATTGAAGGAATGACCATCAATTAGGGAACTGCTGAATAAATTGTCCTATGTGATTTTGATGGAATATTACTGTGTTGTAAGAAATGAAAAGCAGTGCACTCTCAGAAAAACCTGGAAAGTATTACAATGGCTGATGAGAAGTGGCATGTACTGTGTAAAAAGTAACAGCAGTATTATAAGATGATCAGCTGTGAATGATTTAGCTATTCTAAGCAATACAATCATTTAGCATAACTCCAAAGAATTTAGATGAAAAACTATATCCATCCCCGGGGGGTGGGGGGGGGCGGGATAAAAAAAATGATGGTGTCTGAATGCAAATTGAAGCATACGTTTTTACTTTATTTATTTTTCTTGAGTTTTTTGTCTATGTTTCCTTTAACATATTTGACTAATATGGAAATATGTTTTACATGACTACACATTTATAACTTATATTGAATTGTTTGCTTACTCAATGCGGGGGGGGAGCAGGGAGGGAGGAAGGGAGCTCAATGTTTTAGAAATTAATGTTGAAATTGTTCTTACATGTAATTGTGGGAAATAAAATATTAAATTAAAAAATCCTAATTTTACTTGTATCAAATATTTGTGAAATGGCATGGATAGAAAACATACAGTTGCCACTCAGTGTGAAATGGCAGTTCAGTGACTTTCAGAGACTTGCCTCATAATAGTGTCAGGGAAAACTTTTCAACATAAAGAAATTTGTACCTAAAGTAGCCAAGAATATAGCAAAGGTGATAGTTAGAGAAATATTTAGTCACTATGTCTAGATAGCACAGTGTAGGGAAAGAAAATGACCTCTTCAATTAATCAGTGATACACATGGGTACTTTGCTTGGTATCTGGTAGGTGTTTTTTTCATATTCTGTTTCTTCATCAAGTAATCTTCAGATCTAGGATTTGGTTTCTTGAGACCAAAACCAGGAGCACAAAAGATAATAACAATCCCTTCTAATTTTAATATCCTGGAATTTTTTTTTCTGTTTCAGAAGTTAACCAGTCTATTGCTCTACTAGACTCCAATAATTAGTGTAGGAATAGACACTCGGCTGACATTTTACTTGCTCAGCTACGTATATCAAAGCAATTAAAGTAAATCTTGCCTCACACCTATAGAATTATTATCTTGACATAACCACTCAAGCACATCTCTCTCTATACACAAATAAATGCAATCAAACCCCAATGTCTATATGAATATACCCTGATATACAACCACCCAGAGAGATATAGAAACATCAACTTAAAGACTGGTATAAAAAAATAATACAAATAATGATAATAATTCCTCACAGTTTAAAAGATGCTTTCAAAAGGGAGGGCAGAGTCAAGATGGCAGAGTAGAAACATCTCTTCCTCACAGCTCTGGATCCCACAATTTCCAAATGCATGTAAAAGGGGACTCTAAACAACCTCTGGAGGTCCAGAACCCACAAAATGACACAGAAAAACTAACCTCCCACTGAGGACAGCCTTGAAGCCCTGCAGGGAGTGGCCAGAACAGCACTCTGGGAGCAGAGCCCAGGCATGCAAGTCTGAGGTTTTAGCCCCAGGGCAGCCTGACCAGCAGCTGGCTGGAGAGACTCCAGAACACCAGAAGCTGTGGCTTTTGCAGAATTACCAACACATAGATGCCATGGAAAAATGAGAGGTTAGTACAGTATGGACTTTGGGACTCATTAGTTGGGAGAGCGAGTGGTCTCTTTCCCTGGGGGCAAGAAGCCTCTGAGAAACTTCAGTGAAGCTTGCGCCACTTTGCCATATTGCAGCTTCAGCTCCTGGCCTGCAAACTGTAGGGGGTTCCGGCGATCAGTCTTGGGGATAATCGCTCTTCATTTAACCTTCTTGGATCTATATTGTGGTCTAGGGTGGAGGTCTTAGAGTGTGTGACCAGCTTGCCAAAGTGTGGGGAGGCTTCAGAGAGGCCACCCAACTAATACCTCTGGTAGTTGGGAAAACCCCAGCATTTGAGATGGAGCTCCCCTGGCTGGTGGCAGAGTCCTACTGTGGCAACAAGCCCAAAAGTCAAGTAATTGAGTGGCAACATGCCTAGGCAAAGGAAACAAAATAAACAGAAAAATTCAAAATTAGACTCCTATTTTTGGTGCAAAGATGATCGAAGCATGGAATAGGAGGAGGACTGGGAGGTCAGAAATTGTGCACCAAAAGCCCCAAATGAAAATACAAGCTGGTTACAGGCCATAGAGGAGCTTAAAAAGGATATTGAATACCAAATAAGAGAAGTGGAGGAAAAATTGGAAAGAGAAATGAAAATGATGCAAGAAAATTATGAAAGGAGAGTCAACAGCCATACTGAGGAAAATAACATCCTAAAAAAAGACTAATTCAAATGGCAAAAGAGGCTCAAAAAGACAATAAGGATAGGAATGCCTTAAAAAGCCAAATTTGCCAGATGGAGAAAGAATCTCAAAGGCTCACCGAGGAGAATCTTTCCTTCAGATTTAGAATGGATCAAAGGGAAGCTAGTGACTTTGTGAGAAATCAAGATGGTATTAAACAGATCTAAACATATGAAAGAATAGAAGGCAACACAAAATATCTCATGGGAAAAGCCACTGACCTGGAAAATAGATCCAGGAGAGATAATTTAAAAATTATTGGACTACCTGAAAACCATGATCACAGAAAGAACCTAGAATTCATCCTTCAAGAAATTCTCCAGAAAAATTGCCCTGGTGTTTTAGAACCAGAGGGCAAAATAGAGGTTGAAAGAATTCACCAATCATCTCCTGAAAAAAATTGCAAAAAGAATACTCCTAGGAATATTATAGCTAGTTTGCAGAATTCCCAGATCAAGGAGAAAATATTGTAAGCAGCCAGGAAGAAACAATTTGAATACTGTGGAAATGCAATCAGGATAACATAAGATCTGATAGCTTCTACACTGAGGGATCAAAGGGCTTGGAATATTATATTCCTGAGGGCAAAGGAGCTGGGATTAAAACCAAGAATCACCTACCCAGCAAAACTGATTATTATGTTTCAGGGGAAAATTTGGTCATTCAGTGGAATAGAGGACTTTCAAGCATTCTTGATGAAAAACCCAGCCTTGAATAGAAAATTTGACATTCAGATACAAGAAGCAAAAGATCCTTGAGAAGGTAGACGGGGAAAAGAAATCATAATGAACTTATCAAAATTGAACTATATACATTCCTACATGGAAAAACAATACCTGTAACTGATGAAACTTTCCTTAGTATGAAAATAGTTGAAGAAGGGTATATGGGCATATGAACACATATGTGAATATGTGTATATATGATTACAGGTATTCATAGATAGAGGACACAGGTCAAATTTAATAGGAAGGGATGATACTTAAAAGATAAAATTAAGAAGTGATAGAGGAATATAATGAGAGGAGATCAGGAGAGACAGAATGGGGTAAACTCTCTCATAGAGAAGAGGCAAGGGAAAATGGTTACAAAGGAGGGGAAGAACAGGAAGGCAAAAAGGCAATACCTTATTCTCATTGAATTTGGATCAGGGAGATAATGACATACATACTAAATAGGATATTTCACCCTACAGGAGAGTAGGTGGGAAGGGGATGAGAGGGGGATGATGAAACTGATGGTGGGAGGGAAGGTGGGGGAGCAAAGTTGGAAGCACCCACTTGTGAAGAGGGACCGGATCAAAGTAGGGAATAGACCAAGTGGGAGGTGGGATAGGAGGGAGGGAAATATAGTCAGTCTTTTACAATATAACTACTATGGTAATGTTTTGCATAGCTATACATGTACAACCTATACTGAATTGCTTATCTTCCCAGTAAGGGTGGGTGACAAGGGAGGAAGGGAATGAATCTGGAATTCAAAGTTTTAAAATAAAAGTGTAAAAATATATAAATTATATTATTAACACTATTTTCCATATAATTGGGAAATAAGGTATACAGTCATTGGGGTACAGTGATTCACCTTGCCCTACTGGAAAATTCAAAGGGGGTATGGGAGAAGATATGGGAGAGAGCAGATCAGATGAGGGGATATCCTGTGGGACTGCTATTCTATGGTGGGGGGTAGGGAAAAATAGGGGAAAACTGTAACTCAAAATCTGTCAGAAATGAATGATGTAAAATACAACTTAATAAAGAATTTGGGGGAAGAAAGAGGTGCTTTCATGAATAGCAAAGTATATTAAAAAGAACATTGGATTTGAAGACAGAGAACCTGTGTTCAAATCTTATCTCTACTTATTACAAGTATGACTGGGACAAATAATGTAAACTCTCTGGATCTCAGTTTTCGCATTTTAAAATGTTGAGGTTGAACTAAATGGATGTCCTCTAAAGCTAAAACCCTATGATATCTTTTGTCTCAGAACAGTCTCCAAAATAATTGAGAAAAGTATCATTGCCTTCATCTAACTGAAAAAGAAATGGAATCTTAGATAAGCAAAATAATTGTTTGAGGGATACACAGCTACTGCAAGAAATTGCTATTTGGTTCATCAAATCCAAGTCCAGTGAGTTGTTTTGTTTTTCTGTAATATGTTATACAAATATAAATAAGAACATACACATGGCCCTTTGTGGAGGAAGAAGAAAGTCTCAGGATGTCTTCCTTCCACCTGATTGAGGGGATTAAAACTGAGTTTTCCATTTTTTTCTCTATAATATTATTTGAATAATGCATTTGGAGTTCAAAAATATAATGTCATCCTACAATGAGAAGCAATACAGTTTAGTGGAAATATCAATAAATTTGATATTAGAGGCCACCTTCATAAACCCTTGTCTTCCCAATTAATGTTTGTTGGACCTTGAAAAAAAGCCCTTGCATTATTTTCAATTTCAGTGTCCCCTTTGTCATAAACTAGAGGATTAAACAAAATGATTCTACATTCTACATTCTAATTCTACATCCTAGGATTCTCATAAAGTGCTGACAGTTTAATAACTAGTTCTATGTTTGCTAACTAGACATACTAGAGTTGGATATTATGTATCTTTTTCACTTTGTATATAGAAAAATAAGAAATTTTAGATGAAATCATAGCAATTCTAAGTTGTACATTTTGTCTTGGGACCATTTGCTTTTGCATATAAGAACTTTTCAGCAGATGGTAAGCCTTCATTAAGCAGCATGCATATACATTTTCCACCTGCCCTGTTTTCTTGTGCGTAAGTATTATAAGCGCAGAGAAATAATCACTTAAACCTGAAGTCAGATACCAGAATACCTGCCATATGTCAAGAATGGCAACAAATACCTTTGTATCAAAGGAAACACGTGCTTCCATCCACTACCATATGATTTTTTTTTCATTATATATTTCTGATGTGTGCTTTGGTGAAAACTGGCACTATTTAACATTTAAAGAATATTTCTGTCTTATTTTGCAGGGTATTTATTTCTGAAGCTTTGGATCTCTCCTGAATTATGCTCATGGGGAAACTATTTTTTTCTGTTCAGTTTGTGTGTCCAAATCAAAAAGAATTCTTTCTTTTTTCCACATTGCTGGACTTCAAACACTCACAGTGAGTAATATCACTTTTGTCTTCTAAAAAGCTAGCATTTTTTTCATGACATTTTAAAATGTTTTAACTAGGGGCGGCTGGGTGGCGCAGTGAGTAGAGCATCGGCCCTGGAGTCAGAAGGACCTGAGTTCGGATCCGGCCTCAGACACTTAACACACACACAAACAAAAACCTAGCCATGTGACCTTGGGCAAGTTACTTAACCTCAATTGCCCTCCAAAAGGCAAAAAAAAAAATGTACTAACTGTCAAGTTTTCATATCTTTCTTATCAGTAAAGTTTAATTCTAGAGTGTAGTGTAGTGCACATATCTTTGATTTTTTACTATTATAATCCTTGAGCAATAGCAGCATGTTTAAAATGAAATAAAGTAGCATCTCAGTGCTTCTGTGACTTTGTGGTATGAATTAATAATATCTACTATTTATATAGTGTATTTTGCAAAGTATTTCACATATATTATCTCATTTTGTTCTCACAATAATTCTGTTATTATTAGGTCCATTTTACAGAAAAATAAACTTAAGGAGAGAGAGATTAAGTGCCTTGAACATGGTTATATAGCTAGCAAAGGTATGAGATATGACTTGATGTCAGGCCTAACATGATTCTAGTTTAAGACTTCAATTCACTGTACCACTTAGATATTTTACTGTCCTACCTACCTGAAGGGGATTTAAAATATTTCCCATATTGGCCAGACATGGTGCTGCCATATCTTCTTATCTTTTTCTGACATTCTTACCATTTGTATTATGAATTGTGAACAATTCTCTAGAAGGCACATGTTACATTGTGTACTATTCTGGGCTAGGGGCTGAGGAATTAGTAGATTCAATTTGCTTTAGTCTTACATCAAGTGAAGAAGCCAGGAGTAGCCATCAATATCACAGCTGGACCCCAATGACTGTGGCAGGGCCAAGTGGTTATTGTTTTGTTATTGTTATTGTTATTGACACTTGGAATGGGGAAGCAATCCCAGGATCAAACCAGTGGGATTCTATGAACACATATTTCAAGTTTTTACCAGTGACTTTTGTTGAGGGAGTTGTGGGAAATGGAAAAGGAAAAATCATTTTATAGACCAATTCATGTGGCTGAGATCCAAAAGACAAGGAAGGATGTATACCCTCTATCTTTCTTTGTGTCCCTGTACCCCTCTTCATTTCCCATCTCCTTTCTTTCACTACACATTTCTACCATTTACTCCCCGCCCCTTCTTTCCTGTCTCTAATAATTTAGGTACAAATGGGTCCAAGTTAAGTATTCCAGCTCCACTTACCCTGCATGGATTAGTATGAAGATTGTATATTACTATTAAGAATTATAATAAGAAGTCATTTTTTTTTTATTCCATGTGTTACTGAGCTAGAAGTTTACTTCGCGGGTCCGGTCCTGGGCGGGGAAAGGGGTAGATAGACGCCGCGCTAAGGGGCTGGTGGCAGCGGGGGCAATGCCGGAAGCGATGCTGCCCCTTTGGGGGTGCGACCCTGCTGCAACTCAAGGTCAGGGTCGGTCCCAAAAGAGCTGAGCCGAGGTGACTTCGGAGAGCATTATAGGCGGGAAATCTTTGAGAAGACCAAGCAGCTCTTGTTCCGGGGAGCCCAAGCCTACCTGAACCACACGTGGGATGAGAGCTGTGCCATGGACCACCTTCCAGCGTCAGCAAAGCACAGTCATGAAGCCCCAGGGGCAATGTGTACTCTGAGAGGACAGATGCTGATTGGGCAGGATGGGAAACTGCTCAGGAGGTGTGCACAGGCCACAGATGATACAGATTCATCAGAGGAAATGTCCAAAGCCTGTTCTTCCTGTGTAAGTACTGTCCACGGGAAAGAGTCCTATAGCCAGTGTGACCGCTGCCTGTGTCAGAGCTGCATCAAAATCTGCTATGGCTGCAACACCGTGGTCTGCTCACTGTGTGCTGTTGTTCATTACAGTGACTTTGGTGAGACCACACTCTGCAGTGGCTGCTCCATGTTTGAAGCCTGACATTCAGTTGACAAGGACTGTCTTTTCTGTCTAGGAGGCTGTGCACCTTGGCCATCTCCATCTACACAACTAACACTAATGTGTAGATAGAAGAACTATAGGATGTCTAGGATTTTGTGGCTTGTATGTTTTATATTTTGTACTCTAAATAGAATAAGTAACAGAACTGAATAAAATCTTTTTATATTTTGAAAAAAAAAAAGAAATTTACTTCGCAACTATAAGATGTTAATCATAGAATTACAGAATTTGAGTGATTTAAGGGCTCTGACCAAACATCCAGCCGAATAGGAAAGAATTTCTCCTATGATATATCTAACAGTTGTGATTCAGGCACTACTTGAACATCTTCAAATGAGACAGACCCATTTTTTTTTCTTGAGGAAATAAGTTTCATTTTTGCAGAGGAAAGTTTCCCTGACATTAAGCTTATTTGACTCTGTCAGCTTGTTCCCATTGCTCTCAATTCTGCCCTCTGAAACAAAGGGAATATGTATAATCCCTCATCCACTTGAACGTCCTGCACTGATTCTTCTCTAGGCAAAACATGATCAGTTTCTTCAAAAAACCCCTTGGTATCATGAACTCAAGCATCGTTACTATTAGTTTTCTAATAAATATTAACTTCTCATGTGAACACGTTTCTATTTATTCATATAGTTCAACTCACTAAAGGTCTCTTTCAAATTGGAAAAAAAAAGAGAAAGATTCTTAAAGTATTTTCCTTCAATAGATTTAGTATTAAAGGTGTTTTGTGCTTGCACCATTTTGGTAGAAGAAATATAGACTTGGAATTTTAAAGATAAGCAAGAATTGCTCATAAAAGAGAAAGTAAAATATCATAGTTATCAGAGTTTAGTTGGTGCAGTAACCACTTACTGAATTTTTGTGTGTCTTGGTTAATTCCTACTGACCAGTCAGGGCAGCCTACGTCCCCTGGTGTCTTAAAGTGTCAGTGCATTAAACATTCTTTGTAGGAAGAAAAACACCAAAAGAACAAAAATAAAACAAATACAAGCAAACAAAAACCCATAATTACAGAACATTAGATTTAGAAGGAACTGTATAGGCCAATTATTTCATTTCTTAATTGCTGAATAATATAACCTATGCTGCAGCATACTTAAGAGACTTCTCTCTACTGAAAGATCCCTTGTGGAAAGAGCAGTGGATCTGTAGTCTGAAGACCTAGATTCAAATCCAGTTTTTGTCATTTACTACTTCTGTGGTAACGCATACATGTTACTTAATCTCTTTGGGTCTCACTTTTCTCATCTATGATACAATAGGGGTTAAACCACATGGCCTTTAAGAGTCCTTTCAACCCTAAATCTACACTTTCATAACTCTATTATACAATGAGAATTCACTGCATCCGAAGGAAGCCTAAGTGTTCTATAATTAGAATGGTATAACTCAATCTAATTCTTTTTTTTTTTTTTTAAAGCAATTGGGGTTAAGTAACTTGCTCAAGGTTACACGGCTAGTCATTTGATTTATGCGTGGGTGCTCATTTTCTGAGGCCGGATCTGATCTCGGGTCATCCAAACTCCGAGGCCGGCGCTCTTACTCACTGTGCCACCTAGCCGCCCCTTTAGGGCAATTGGGGTTAAGTAACTTGCCCAAGGTTAGGTTTTTTGTTTATGCGGATTAAGTGTTGGAGGCCGGCTCTGAACTCAGGTCCTTCTGATTCCAGGGCTGGCGCTCTATTCACTGCGCCACCTAGCCGCCCCTATCTCAATCTAATTCTTATAAAGTTATTCTTTTTTTTTCTTGTAAATTTGAAATATGACTGCAACTTTCACTTAATTCTTGTTTTCCTGTCTGTTGGGCCAAAACGAACACATATCTTTTTCTTACAGCACTCAAATGAGGTTATATTAGGAAAAAACCTACACCCTTGGTACCTAGGTCTATAAGTTATAGATTCCTTATTTGCATTTTCTCAAGAGGAAAGAGAGTTCTTTTAATTCTCTTAATATCTTATTATCCCAGGGGGCAATTCCAGTTGGGAATGGAAGCTAATAAAGCATGGGCTTTTCTGCTAGGCTGCACCAAGTACAAGCACACAGCAGGATATTAATGACTTGGATGACTTTCCCAGAACCTTGACATCTCAAGAGAGTTGATTCTCCTTATAATCTTCAATAATCCAAAAGACCAAAGTTTTTCTTCATGTGGTTACTGACTTTAATGACCCATAGCCCATAGCCCTCATTGACACAGAGTCCTAAAGTATTCTTTGTGAACTTTAGGGCCCAAAAATTGCAGTACTGAGTGGTATCCAATATTTGGGGGATGGGGTCAATCTAAAGGGAAAAAGTGTGGGGAAAATTTATAATTGGAGGTCATAAGCCACTGAAGGGAATTTATACAAACTATAAATTATTCATAAAAGGAGAGTGGAAAGGGGAATCTTATCAATCTTTAGTAATTAGCCAGTAGTTTGCAACACTAAAGGCAAATTCTGCCTATTTAATATGTTTTACTGTGGTCAATTTTGGAAGAGAAAGAGTGTATCAGAATGAATTGCAGTTCCTTTTGTTTAATTCAGATCAAGCATCCTGTTCTGACTTCTTCCCATCTCCCATGATTCAATGAATATTTATCACTTAGTATCATCAAAGGAGTTCCATTCCACATTGTAAACTGGTAGATGATAGAGAGCATTAGAGTATATAAATAACTTAAGTATAGGTTTGGGATATAATCTCATGACATGTCATATCCATTCTAAAGAACTATTAAGTTATAGTAAAATTTAGAAAAAATGTATATTCAGGAAAGTAGGGAAAGGTTGAGATACTTTTAAAATATTTAATAAAAAAACAAAAATTAGACATTTGAGCTATGTGATTTGTTCAGGTAAGTGAATTCATTGTTCATTTGGTCTTCACTTTAAAAAAATCTGTTAAATATGTTACTTCTGTAATTATTCAGTATACTATTTGGCAATAAGTAAGAATCTATTATTGAATGCAAAAGTTCCTGGCAAGACTAGATTTTAATACAATGGAATTTGTTTTAGATCCTGTAAGGGCCCTATTTTTGTATGACAGAAATAAGTCAATAATCAACATACATATGTTAAAGGCTTAATACATGACACATTGTGCACTAGGTACCAGGAATACAAATACATAGACAAAAGAGCCCCTCTCCTCAATGACTGTATATTTTAGTGAGGGGAAACAACTCACATTCAGATACAGATAAGCATATATATATATATATATATATATATATATATATATATATATATATACAGCTATATGAGCAAGTTCTAATTTTACCAGTTTACCATAATTTACCAGCTACAATTCTTCCATTAAGATAGAGGGCCACCTAGTCTTATTATTTGCCCTGTGATAACTGCTTCTGAAGGACACTCACTCTTCCAAGGGCCTTGTAGTTGAAACTTCTCATGTGTGTCATTTTCTTCAATTAAAATATTAGTTCCTTGTTTTTCTATTTGTATTTGCAGTGCCTGGCGCATAATAAATGTGTAATAGATTATTTTCATTTTATTCCTCATACTTTAATATTTTACAGTAATGAATCCCTTCTTTTGTTTCTTTTCTCATTTAATTTCAAAGCACTGCTGTTTTCCAGTTCCTCTAACTATCTGACTACTCCTTCAAGAACATCCTTTGCTTTTCCATTAAAGGGATGATTAAGTTGTTGTGAAGGCACCAAACAAATATTAGGCACTTATAAATAATGAGTATTAATCTCTAGCTACCTAAATAAACATAAGTATTCTCTAAAGTTCTGAACTGGGCCCCTCACTCTTTTCTATCTACATAATCTCACATGGTGATCTCACCAGCTGTCTTGAGTTCAATTATCATTCCCAAACAAACCTGCATATTTATCTCTAATTTCTTTTATTTTTAATTCTAATCCAGTATCTCCAACTATGTGATGGATATATACAGTTGAATATATAATCAGCATATCAGATTCATTATTCCAAAGCAGAATGCATTGTCATTTACCATAAAGTTGCCCAACTTCCAAATTCCTCTGTTTTGGTAGAGGGTGCTATTATCTTCCAATTCATCCACATTTGTGATATCTTAGTTATCTTTGACTCTTCTATTAGGTACTTAATAAATGCTTTTCAAATTGAATTGAAAATATATAACTAAGGAGAAATAAGATCTGATGAGAAGGAAAGCCAAATACTAAAGTAGAAATGGATAAAATAAGAACTGAAAAGTTGGAGTCAGATCTAAGGAAAATCAAGACAAACATGAAGTTTGGTCCCTATTGAAAAAAGTATAGAGAAGTTACTCCCATAGCCTCCTTTTAATGAAGCACTAGGGCATGGCCTGGTGTTTTAAAGGAACCATTATATTAAAGTTAGATTCCTAGCAGAGCACTTCGCTTATTCTATTAAGTATATGATGTTGTCAAGTCAGTTCTAAGGAAAGGAACAGAACTTTGGGTAAGAAAACTATTTTTTTCCCTCAGGGAAAATGTATTTGGGGTTTATTATGGGATCTGCTGGTTTAAAGCAATCTAAAATAAAGTATGCCACAGACAACAATTAGGAATCAGCAGGACTCAAGAGCTCTCTGCCATTTTGCTTTTTATGTGTTTACAAAGCTGCAACCTATTGGCATTTAATTCCATATTTACTGTCTCATGTGTCTCATTGCACAGCAGGACATGGAATAAGCAATAAACATGTTATCATAAGTATTGTACTGAATAAAAATTTAATTAAATCACAAGTTTCTAGTAGTTCCGCCTTTCTGTCACTCTCATGTTTAGCATTTTCAGGCTATATATCAATTTTTATTAACATAAATAAACAACATTAAAAGATTTATGTTGTAATAGTTTAAAAGGCTTATCAATAATTATGGAGAAAAAGTATTCATGCAAATATAGAAATAAAGATGAAGAATATGCTCATCCCTAGCAACTTAAAATAAGTTTCATTCATTTCAATATATTAATTGACCAAATACATTTTAGAATAGTCAAGGAACTTGGAATGCTTGTCAAATGTAGACTTCTGTCAACAAAAATGTTCTCAAAAAAGTCTATACTGTGTGAATATTTGCTTTTTTTTTCCTGCTTTTTGGAGGGTGGAAGGCAGGGCAATTGGAGTTAAGTTGACTTGCCCAAGGTCATATGGCTAGTAAGTCTTAAGTGTCTGAAGTCAAATTTGAACTCAGGTCCTCCTGACTCCAGGGATGGTGCACTATTTGCTGTGACACCTAGCTGCCCCTATTTGCTTTTTGTTTTGAGAAAGAAAAATCGGCATGTACATCTTTAACATCTGTGGTCTTTTAATTTTAATTTTAATTTTATTTTATTTATTGCCCTGTGGAGAAATGTTTTATGTCATTAATCTGTGTTTTGGCTCATATTATGCTTGAAATGACCAAAATAAATTCCTTTAAGAAACAGTTTTCACCTATTCAGTGACCAATGCCTATGATCATTCTTATCTCTATATATGTATATGCAGATAAGTGATTTTTTACAAGGAGAATTTGGAATCATGCTATCAGACAAGACAAAACAAATATTCAAAACATAAAAAGGGATATAGTACAAGAAAATATATTACTATGTTATGCTGAAAGGAACCACAGACAATAGGCAATATCACAATATCAATATTAAACTTATATTCTCCAAATATCTTAACATCTAATTATTGAGGAAATATTAGCTAAACTATAATAAGATATGGTAACACAATTCTTATGGGATTCTTTCCTCTCTCTCTCTCCGAGGTTTGCATGTCTGAAAAAAAGATAAACAAAAAGGGACATATGGGAATGAATAAATTGCTGAAAAAACTAGAGAATACTTGCCATCTTCTAAATGAAACTGCTAAAGAATATTTTTCTCAGAATCACATTGACCTTCTACAAAAACTCGTAACAAAACAGGGCTCAATGATATTACAAACACATATAAAAAGACAGAAATAATAAATACTTTAAGGACCTTAGCATAATAAAATAGTGATCAGTTCAGGGACACAAAAAAAAAGTTGATTTGGCAATGAAATCTTCAGTAATGATAGTCAAAAAATAAATAACAGAAACAATAATTATATAAAGGAAAACTACCAATTTGAGGTGAGTTAAAAAGTTTGCAAACTGCATATTAAGGGATGATGAGTCAGTGAGTGAAATTTAAGTGAGAATTATGAAATTATGTTTTGTTTTTTTCTAGGAGTTTATGAATGGAAGGAGTATTATAAGATAATAGTTTGATAAGACAGTAGTGTCAATTGAGGGTTCATTTGTTTTTAAGAATGAGGCAAACTTTGGCATGGCAGTAGGCAGCATTAACTTGGCTAGTAGATACTGGGAAATTGAAAAAGGATGGGATGAAGTCAAGGGGAAAATAAACAAATTGTTATTGGTGAAGAGGATCATTTTCATCAGAGACTTAAGGATAGGAAGAGAAAATGGGTTCTAATAGTGAAGAATTTTAAGGAGTAAATAATAAAAGGAAGTTTAGAGGAATTATTTCTATTTTTTCAGTAAAAGATAAAGTGATTTTTTTTTTCTGGGAGAATTAACAAAAGGTGATGTAGGAAAGCTTGAGGAGAGAAAAGTAAGTTTGGAACACCAACTGTGGAGTGTTTGATAGAAAATCAGTTACAGGGAAATAAAATGATAACTTTGGTGCAACAATAGATTAGTTGAAATCAAATAATATAGATCTCTAATAGATATAGTCAACATGGTTACATAATTTGTTCCATGTAATGCCAAGCACAGAAGTAGTTCAAACCTTGTTTCAACTATTGACTTAAAACCTTGTTTCAGTTCAAGTTTCTTTTGAGCCTTATATCAAGTCTGTTAAGAAACAGAATGTTTGAACCCCACAACTTGTGAACCCTAGAACTCATGAACTCATGAAATGCAAAGGGGAGATGAGCTATACCATATATAAGTAAGAACAGAAGCTGGACAGAAAGAACTTCTTGGGATAAGCATTGTGGAGGCAGGGCAGCTGCTACTGGACTGAAGACTGAACTGAGAACTGAGAAAATGACTCTTGTGTTGGCAGAATCAAGAAAGAGAAAACTTGGGCTTTGTCTTTCCAGAAACAGGAACTATTAAGGACTTGAGGTGGACTAGACACTGTGAACTTCAATGTGGAATGGGATCAGGATGAATACCTGAACAAGGAACTGGGAGCTGCCTGCCTTTGAACCCTGGTGACAGTTGGAGTTGTGACCATGGAAGAGGAACCATAGAAGCTGAGAGCCAGCCTCAAATCAAGGTGAAGGAAGACTTTACTTGGATACTGTGTACTGCCTGAGAAGATTATGATTTACTGTGACCTAGGGGTGGAGAACTTTGACTTTTGTACTTTGTGATTGAATTAAGGCTTTTGTGATTGACTAAATGATAGTACTTTGTTGAAAACTATGTGACCACTTTGGTGAAAACTACATGGCCATTATAGTGAAAAGTTGTTGAGTTGTAACATGGTGAATGCTGTATTTTGATTTTCTATGATAAATTGTAACGTTGTAAATGCTATACCTTGATTATCTGTGAATGTTTTGCTCTGATTTGTTATTGAATAAATAGAGAGTTCACTATGCTATATAATCAGAACCTTGAAAGCTGTTCACAGCAGCAGTCTTCTGGAAAGCTTCTGGTGCTTGGCTTTAAAATTCAGCACTATATTGCAGCAAATGAATAGTAGGGGAGGAAGAAAATGATAAGAACAACCCAGTATTAGGGTTAGTCAATGATTAATGATAGTACAAGGCAAATGTAATTAGAAGCTAGGGGACGGTGTAACATTAAATTGACTATTTTTAGGATCAAGATTTATAAGGGAAGATAATTAAGTCAGAGGAAGGGTAAGGTCCAGGAAAAAAAAGTTAATGGGAGTATGTAACTAAGTAGGTAAATCAAGAATTTGGTGATGAAATTTTATTTTGGGTCCTTTTGGTTCTTTATTTAGATAATTAATATATAGCTGTTAAATTTTATATTCGAGCAACATCATTGTCAACATAATTTGTACTATCCATTAACAGTTTTATCAATAGGTTGTTTAAATATTAATATTTATCTAAATTTTAGATAGTTTAATGATTTCAATTGCATATTTTCTCTCTCTTTTTTTCTTCTGGCTTTATGGAAATTCTAGTCTTTATCTTTGCTATATCAAGTTAGTGGTCTGACTATCTATTTTCTCAATGACCACAATACTATACATCTTTGATTCTTGAACGTGCTAAACAATATGAGTATGAATTATACTCTTTTGCTTATAGTTACTCTTTTTTAAAATTATAATGACACTGGATAAGAGGATGAGAACCATAACATAAAATGCTTTCTGTGACTAAATACTTATATTTATGCCTAAATATATGTGCCTAAATACCTATAATTCTTGAAATTTGGATCAGAAAATGTGATTTTTCCTTCACTTTGACACTCTTTTGATATGAGATGCACTATTGTCCATTGAAAAGTACACTGGAATTGTAAACAGACTCAGATTCAAAACCTAGATTGCAACCCAGACATAGACATATGCCCAGAGATATTCAAGCCTGCCTAAATGTAAGAAGTCCAATATAATCAGCCAGGATTTGAGGTATAAAAAGAAAAAAAAGGGGGGGGAATAGCTATTCAGGAAAATATGTGGTAGTTAATTTATGGAATTTTCTTAGAGAATACCAAACATCACAGGGCATATATGAACTACCAAACAGCAAACATATATAATGAGTGAGTTTGGATTTTTCCCTGATAATTTTCTTGTTTTTCCCATCTGTCTCCTTAACTACAAAATTTAGTTTTTACTCACATTCTGTCTGTGATGGATAACATTAATCTGATCAAGTCAGTTAATATTTGTGTGAATTCACACCTGGATTATAACTTTTATAGGGATATTTGTTATGTGAATTAATAATAACAACTTTTATTTTATGAGTTATAAGTGTGATTTCATGAGTGCATAGAACTCCCAGGTATGGAAATATTTACTGTTTCATAATAGCAAATTCTTTGCAATTTGTAGATTTAGAGTTCCCTAGGCCCTAGAGCCTTATGAGGTTTGATGATTCAAACAGAGTTACATAGCCTTCATGTATCTAGAACAAGACCTGAAAATCCCTGCCTCCAAGGCTACTTCTTTCTTTTGCCACACTGCCTCTCTTTAATGATAAATTATTATTATTATTATTATTATTATTATTATTATAATGTAAACTTTCCCTCCATAGCTGTTTGTCCATCTTCCTGTGTAGATTAGTTGTGGCTTTGGGGTTGAGGAGCAAAGAAGAGAATGAAAGACCCCACAAGGAGAGCAGGGTAGTGGTGCTGAGCTGAAGATCAGAAAGGGAGAACTAGAACTTAAAATGATGGCTCATAGATATTACGTCAAGTCATCCTGCCTCTTACCAGTCTAGCCAAGACAAAGGAGGTCAGGGGCTCCTGAGAGAGATAACAACACTCATGAGCTCTAGTTCATACTTGAAACCAATTTCTATGAACCAGGCTGAGTCAAGAAGCCCTATTCCACTGATTCTGCCTCTCTTTTAATTGCCATCTTTGATACATGAGGGAAATATCCTATGGGAATGCTCAAGAAAGGTCTTATACTAAACTTATCCTTAAAGTTCCACATTCATAACTGAACCTTTATCTGAATGAATTTTTAGGTTTCAGAGAGGAAGATTTATAGCTGTTTTATTTCATTTTTAAATCTGGCCCGTGCCTTCATTATTATAAGGTAAAGAAACTCTATCTATACGTACTAGTAGGTGTTTTGTAATTTATAGGCTTAGAGAGTCTTCTAGATCCTAGAGTATACCGAGGAGTTAATGACTTCTCCAAGGACACAGAGTCAATAGTATGAGTAAGGGTTAGGACTTGGACTAAACTAATCTTTATCCACTATAGCACAATATCTTTCATTTTATCATTATGCATTATTATTATTTATTTGCTATTCATGTAAAGATAACTCTATGTAGGCACTGAGTACCTGCATGGTGCTATGGAGTACCAGATCCCTATCACTAAGGCCTAGGACTTTTTGAATGTCCAAAGAGACACAGGGCTCATATACAGGGACTAAGATGTAGTTTCTTACTGAGTAAATTTAAATTTACACATAGCCCTTGACAATGAGTTGGCACTGGCCTATGGAGAAAGGTAAAGCTAACACATAAATAGTGAATGACCTTGAAAACCTTAGAAAACTTGGCTTATACTGAACATTTTCAGCCAATGGGACATATGAAAATATTTGGACTTATAGTCAGACTCCTTGGGTCCTAGACTTTTTTGCTGGATAGGAACAAGTAAAAGGCTGTCAGTGAGACCTGGTAGTCAAGTATCACTTGAAAGTTTAACAATACCTTTATCTTTAGTGGACTATATGTTATTTGAAGGTTTTACCTACAGTAGATATAGTTGTTCTTGAGAAATATTAACTTTAGTCATGGTACTTTTGACCAAAATCCTTCTTCATAATATAGATCTTTGTCTTTACTAGTTTCTCCTCTTTTCTCCCTCCTTTATAGAATCCCTCTTTAGGAATTTGGCAGAAGTCTATTCCTGGGACTCTTAACTTTTACTGTCTCATAACTTCTCATATTCAGTGTTTCTGGGTTGTGATTTCTCTTTTGCCTTCTTCTCTCCTCTATACCCTGCCTTAACATTTTATTGAAGATGTTTATATTTACATGACTGTGCTTTTCCCTAAGTTAGATGGCACAATGAATAGAGCTCCAGACTAAGAGTCGAGAAGACCTGAGTTCAAATGTACCCTTGGAAAGTTCCTGGCTATGTGACCTCGAGAAAGTCACTTACCCTTTATTTGTCACTGGAGAAGGAAATGGCAAAACACAATATTATCACTATCAAGATGACCCTGAAGAGTTGGACAGGGTAGAGACAAGATGGCAGCGAAAAGCCAGGAAGTTCCCTGAGTGCTCTTCAGTTTCCCTTGAGAACATTAAATCAAGTCCCTAAATGCATTCTGTAGCAAAAGAACCTAGAAAAGGATGTAGTGAAATGATTTTCCAGCTTAAGGATAACTTGGAGGGACTTCAGGAAAGATCTGTCTCACTGGGGTAAAAGGGGATAACAGTACAGTGCAATGGTCTCTGGGCAAACCAGTGGAGACTCTTTGTCAAAGCACAGATCAATAATAACCCAGGCCCCATGGTTCAGGCTCAGAAGGCTAGCTATCATGCCTCCAGCTACAGCATAGAAGTGAAATTTCTAGTCTCAGAATGCAGGGCACAACAGGTGCAGCTAGATAGGACTACCCCAGCACAGTGGGCAAGCTGCCAGCACCTGAGGTCCTGGAGGAGAAAGCTAATGACCAGACCCCTGGCCTCCAGCATAAGAATCTTGAGACAGTTGCCCTCCTTGACCTAGGAACAGAGTTCATCTTTAAAGTCAAGAAATAAGTTAAAAATGAGCAAGAATCACAGAAGAACACTGATTATATAGAACAACTCTGGCAACAGGGAAGATTAAAACACAAACTCAGAGAAGTACCACAATGACAAAAAGCCTACATGAGAAACCCAAAAGAAGAATATGAATTATTCTCAAAAACCTAAGAAACTGTGGGGCGGGGCCAAGATGGCGGAGTAGAAACAGCTCATCCAAGCCACTCTGACCCCGGATTGCACCCAAACTATGTAAAAGGGGACTCTGAACAACTTCTGGAGCCCCAGCACCCACAGAACGACACAGAGAAGCTAAACTCCCGCTGAGGACAGCCCAGCAGCCCTGCAGGAAGGACCAGCGCAGCGCTCTGGGAGCCGGGAGCCAGCAGCGCGCAGAGCGCGGGAAGCCGAGCTGAGCCGGAGCTGAGGTCCCCTTGAGCAGAGGTTTTAGCCCCAGGGCAGCAGGGCCAACAGCTGGCTGGAGGAACCCCAGAACACCAGTAGCTGTGGCGACTCCAGAATTATCAACATAGACATGCCTAGGACAAAATAAGAGGTTAGTGTCCTATGGACTTTGGGACCTGTATTTGGGGAATGCGTCAGCTCCCTCCCCTGGTGGCTAGAAGCCGCTGAGGAGACACGCCATCCTGTAGTTTTCAGAGGCAGCTCCGGCTCCCAGACTACAGAACCGTAGGGAGATCCAGCAATCAGTCTTGGGGGGTAATAGCTCTTGCTTTAACCTCCCTGGATCTGGATTGTGATCTAGGGTGGAAGTTGTGGGTGGGTTTACAACTTGCCAGAAACAGAAGTTGCCCCCCCACACATTCGGGAGGAAAATTCCTCTAGCTGGCCTTAAAGCCAGTGGCAACATGCCAAGGCAAAGGAAACAGAAAAATGCAACCCTAGACTCCTATTTTGGGGGCATAGAGCGGGAAAAGGACTGTGAGGTCAGAAGGCCTGCTCCAAAAGCCCCAGGGGAAAACATGGGTGGGTTGCAGGCCATAGAGGACCTTAAGAAGGACTTTAAAAATCAAATAAGAGAAGTGGAGGAAAAATTGGAAAGAGAAATGAGAAGGATGCAGGAAAAGTATGAAATGAGGGTCAACAGCCTGACTGAAGAAAACAACACCTTAAAAAAATAGACTAACTCAAATGGCAAAGGAGGCCCAAAAGGGCAATGAGGAGAAGAATGCCTTAAAAAGTCAAATTTGCCAGATGGAAAAAGAATCTCAAAAGTTCACTGAGGAGATTCATTCCTTCAGAGTTAGACTGGAGCAAATGGAAGCTAATGACTTTATGAGAAATCAAGATGCTGTTAAGCAGATCCAAACAAATGAAAGATTAGAAGGCAATGTGAAATATCTCATGGGAAAAACCACTGACCTGGAAAATAGATCCAGGAGAGACAATTTAAAAATTATTGGACTACCTGAAAGCCATGATCAAAGAAAGAACCTAGAAATCACCCTTCAAGAAATTCTCAAGGAAAACTGCCCTGATGTTTTAGATCCAGAGGGCAAAATAGAGGTTGAAAGAATCCACAGATCACCTCCTGAAAAAGATCCCAAAAAGAAAACTCCCAGGAATATTATACCCAGGTTCCAGAATCCCCAGATCAAGGAGAAAATACTACAAGCAGCCAGGAAGAAACCATTTCAATATTGTGGAAACACAATCAGAATAGCCCAGGACCTGGCAGCTTCTACACTGAGGGATTGAAGGGCATGGAATAAGATATTCCAGAGGGCAAAAGAACTGAAAATGAACCCAAGGATCACCTACCCAGCAAAACTGAGTATTTTGTTTCAGGGGAAAATATGATCATTCAGTGGAATAGAGGACTTTCAAGCATTCTTGAGGAAAAAACCAGAATTGAATAGAAAATTTGACATCCAGACACAAGAAGCAAGAGATGCCTGAGAAGGTAATCAGGGAAAAGAAATCAAAAGGAGCTTATCAAAGTTGAACTATTTACATTCCTATATGGAAAAGCAATAACTGTGACTGATGATATCTTTCTCACTATGAAAATAATGGAAGAAGGGTGTGTGGTCATATGAATACATATGTGAATGTGTGTGTATATGGTTACAGTTATATATGGATAGAGGGCATAGGTTGAATTTGTTGGGAAGGGAGAATACTCAAGGGATGAATTATGAGGTGAGAGAGGAAAGTGGCAAGAGGAGATGGGGAGAGACAGGGTAGTGTAAACTATCTTATGTAGAAGAAGCAAGGGGAAGTGGTTGTAAGGGGGCGTAAGAATAGGAAGACAAAAAGGCAAATCCACATTCTCACTGAATTTGGTTCAGGGAGAGAATGACATACATACTAAATGGGACATCTCAACCTGCAGCTGAGGAAGGGGGATGAGAGGAGGGAAGATGGATGGGAGGGCATCCTTGGGGGGAGGGGTGGTTGGAAGTACCCACTATAGAAGAGGGACAGGATCATGTGGGGAATGGACCAGGTGGGGGGTGGGATGAGTGGGAGGGAATTGTAAGCAGCCTTGTACAATATATCTACTCTGATAATGTTTTGCATAGCTAGACATGTATGACATATACTGAATTATGTATCTCCCCAGAGGGAATGGGTGACAAGGGAGGAAGGAAATGGATCTGAAATTTGAGGTCTCAACATTAAATGTTTCAAATATATGTAAATACTATTATTAATACTCTTTTGCTTATAATTGGGAGATAAGATGTGCAGGCATTGGGACACAAAGATTCACCTTCCTCTAATGGAAAAGTTGAAGGGGGTATGGGAAAAGGTATGGGAGAGAGCAGATTGGAGGAAGTGATTGATATCTTGTGGGACTGCTATTCTGGGCGGTTGGGTAGGGGAATAACGGGGAAAATGATTGTAACTCAAAATCTGGCGGAAATGAATGATGTAAAACAGAAGTTAATAAAGCATTTGTTTAATTAAAAAAAAAAAACCTAAGAAACTTTTGAGAAATGTTCAGAAAGAATTTTTTTAAAGCAATTGGGGTTAAGTAACTTGCTCAAGGTTACACGGCTAGTCATTATTTATGTGTGGGTGCTCATTTTCTGAGGCCAGATTCGATTTCGGGTCATCCCAACTCCAAGCCCAGCACTCTTACTGCGCCACCTAGCCACCCCTAAGAAAGAATTTTTAAAATCAAATTACCAAGGTGAAAGAAAGAAAAGGAAAAGAAATTGGAGATATTCAGGAGGGAGTCAACAGGTTAGAAAAGGAAGGACATAAAATGACTAAAGGAAAAACCTCTTTAAAAAGTAAAATTGACCAAATGGAAATGGTGGTACAAAAACTAACCAGAAAAAAATGCTTAGAAATTAGAATTAGCCAGGTGGAAGCTATGTCTGCATGATACATCAAGGATCAGTTCAACAAAACAAAAAGAATGAAAGAATAGAAGAAAATATACACTAATTCATTGGAAAAACAAACGACCTGGAAAATAGATCCAGAAGAGTTTATTTAAGAAATACTGGAGTATCTGAATGTCATGATTTAAAAAACAAAAAAAAAAGCCTGAAGAGCATCTTTCAAGAAATTTTCAAGGAAGACTGTGCTGATATCATGGAACCAAAGAGTAAAATAGTCATTGGCTAATATGAGAAAAAAAGAAAATGATAAATGTTGAAGATGTAGGAAAATTGAGACGCTAATGCGTTGTTCATAGAGTTGTAATTTGATCCAACCATTTTATAGAGCAATTTGAAACTTTGCCCAGGGCTATAATACTGTGTATAAACTTTGATCCAGGAATACCAGTTCAATGTATCACAAAGTGATCGTGATAAAAAAGGGAAACAGATCCAAATGCACAAAAACATTGATAATACTTTTTTTTCAAATGCTTTATTAACTTCTGCTTTACATCATTTATTTCCACCAGATATTGAGTTACAATTTTCCCCCACTTTTTCCCTTCTGCCCACCCCAGAATACCAGTCCCACGGGATATCCCCTCATCCCATCTGCTCTCTCCCATATCTTCTCCCATACACCCTTCGACTTTTTCGGTAGGGCAAGGTGAATCTCTGTGCCCCAATGCCTGTATATCTTATTTCATAATTATATCTAAAATAGTATTAATGATAGTATTTATATATTTTTAAACATTTGATTTTAAATTTTTGAATTCCAGATTCATTCCCTTCCTCCCTTGTCACCCACCCTTACTGGGAAGATAAGCAATTCAGTATATGTTGTACATGTATAGCTATGCAAAATATTGCCATAGTAGATGTATCGTAAAAGACTGCCTAAATTTCCCTCTCTCCTATCCCACCTCCCACTTTGTCTATTCCCTACTTTGATCCTGCTCCTTTTCAAAAGTGGATGCTTCCAACTTCCCTCTCCTCCTTCCCTCCTGCCTTCCCCTCCATCATCCCCCTGTCATCCCCTCCCCCCCCCAGGGTGAGATATCCTATTTAATATGTATGCCATTCTCTCCCTGATACAAATTCAATTAAAATAAAGTTTTGCCTTTTTGACTTCCTGTTTTTCTCCTCCCTTGTAACCACTTTCCTCTTCTACATGAGATAGTTTACCCCATTCTGTCTTTCCCCATCACCTCACATTATGTTCCTCTCTCACCTCTTAATTTCACCTTTTAAGTATCATCCATTCCCATTAAATGTGACCTGTGACTTCTATCTATTTATACCTGTAAACACACACATACACACACACACACACACACACACACACACACATATATACACACACATTCACATATGTATTCATATGCCCATATACCCTACTTCAACTATTTTCATAGTGAGAAAAGATTGATCAGTTACAGTTATTGTTTTTCCATGTAGGAATGTAAATAATTCAACTTTGATGAGTTCATTATGATTTCTTTTTCCTGTTTATGTTCTCTAGCATCTCTTGCTTCTTGTGTCTGATTGTCAAATTTTCTATTCAACTCTGTTTTTTTTCCTCAAGAATGCTTAAAAGTCCTCTATTCCACTGAATGACCATATTTTCCCCTAAAGCATGATACTCAGTTTTGCTGGGTAGGTGATTTTTGGTTTTAATCCCAGCTCCTTTGCCCTCTAGAATATTGTATTCCAAGTCCTTCAATCCCTCAGTGTAGAAGCTGCCACATTCTGTGCTATCCTGATTGTGTTTCCACAGTATTCAAATTATTTCTTCCTGGCTGTTTGTAATATTTTCTCCTTAATCTGGGAATTCTGGAACCTGGCTATAATATTCCTAGGCATTTTGTTTCTGGGATCTTTTCAAAGAGGTGATCTGTGGATTCTTTCAACCTCTATTTTGCCCTCTGGTTCTAAAACATCAGGGCAAATTACCTTGAGAATTTCTTGAAGGATGATTTCTAGGTTCTTTCTTTGATCATGGTTTTCAGGTTGTCCATTAATTTTAAAATTATCTCTCTGGATCTATTTTCCAGGTCAGTGGTTTTTCCCATGAGATATTTCACATTGCCTTCTATTCTTTCATTTGTTTGGATCTGCTGAACAGCATCTTGATTTCTCATAAAGTCACTAGCTTCCATTTGCTCCAGTCTAATTCTGAAGGAATGATTCTCCTCAGTGAGCTTTTGAGATTCTTTTTCCATCTGGCAAATTCAGCTTTTTAAGGCATTCTTCTCCTCATTTCCTTTTTGAGCCTCTTTTGCCATTTGAGTTAGTTTATTTCTTAAGGTGTTATTTTTCTCAGTCAGGCTATTGACTCTCATTTCATACTTTTCTTGCATCTTTCTCATTTTTCTTCCCAATTTTTCCTCCATTTCTCTTATCTGCTTCTTAAGGTCCTCTATGCCCTGTAACCAGCTTGTATTTTCATTTGGGTCTTTTGGTGCAGGAGTTCTGACCTCCCAATCCTCCTCCTGTTCCATGCTGTGATCCTCTTTGCCCCCAAAATAGGAGTCTAATGTTGAATTTTTCTGTTTATTTTGTTTCCTCTGGCTAGGCATGTTGCCACTCAATTATTTGACTTTTGGACTTCTTGTCACAGTAGGACTCTGCAACCAGCTAGGAGAGCTTCAGTCCCAAATGCTGGGTTTTTGTCAGATGCCAGAGTTATTACTTGGGTGCCCTCTCTGAAGCCTCCACACACTCTGGCAAGCTGGTCACACACCCCAAGACCTCCACGCCAGACTGCAATCCAGATCCAAGAAGGTTAAAGCAAGAGCAATTACCCCCAAGACTGACTGCCTGGTCCCTCTACAGTCTGCAGGCCAGGAACTGAAGCTGCCGCATGTGTTAGTGCTGCTGAAGCCCTCAGAAGCTTCTCGCCCCTTCCCCTGCAGGGAAAGAGGCCACTTGCTCTCCCAACTAATGAGGCCCAAAGTCCATACTCTACTAACCTCTCACTTTTTCCATGTCATCTATGTGTTGGTAATTCTGAAAAGGCCACAGCGGCTGGTGTTTGGGGTTCCCTCCAGCTGGTTGCTGATCCAGCTGCCGTGGGGCTAAAACCTCTGACTCAAGGGGGCCTGAGCTTGGCTCCCAGAGCACTGCACTGGCTGTTCCCTGATGGGCTGCTGGGCTGCCGGGCTGTCCTCATTGGGAGGTTAGCTTCTCTGTGTCATTTTGTCTGTTCTGGAGCCCCAGAGTTTTTTCAGAGTCCCCTTTTACATGAATTTGGTAGTGGTATGTGCCAGAGCACCGCCGAAATGCTGTTACTACTCCACCAACTTGACTCCACCCCATTTATAGTTCTTTTTCTGGTGGAAAAGAATTGGAAATTTAGGGGATGCCTTTCAATTCGATAATAGATAAATTTTGGTATATCAATGTAATGGAATTCTGTTGTC
Source organism: Gymnobelideus leadbeateri (assembly GCA_011680675.1). Classification (NCBI taxonomy): domain Eukaryota; kingdom Metazoa; phylum Chordata; class Mammalia; order Diprotodontia; family Petauridae; genus Gymnobelideus; species Gymnobelideus leadbeateri. The sequence continues at coordinate 246,953 of WOXC01004141.1, forward strand.
CTATTGAGCAGGTTCACTTCATATACAACTGGAAAGTCTTACATTAACTGATGCTGAGTGGGATGAGCAGAACCAGAAGAACATCATACACAGTAATTACTACATTGTGGGATGAATAAATCTAATAGACTTAAATAAATCTAATAGACTTAACTCTTCCCAGCAATGCAAGAATCTAAGACAACTTCCAATGCCTCATGGTGGAAAATGCCATCCACATCCAGAGAAAGAACTTAGGATTCTGAATGCACATGGAAGCATACTATTTGCTCTCTCTTTTTTGTCCTTGTTTTGCTTTGCTTCTTCTTTCTTGTGGTTCCTCTTATTGGTTCTAATACTTTTTTACAACAGGACTCTTGTGATAATACATTTCATATGAATGTATATGTAGTGCTATATCTGATTGCATGCCATCTTGGGTATGGGGGAGGGAATTGAGAGGGAGAAAATTGGGACTTCAAAGGCTTGTGGAACTGAATGATTTATTTATTTTTTCTATATCATTATTCTATTCTATTATATATTCTATTATTATATATCATTCTATTTTGACAGATCTCCCATCTACCTACCCACCTACATAGAACCATTGACCATGCCCTTGTAAGAAAGATAAACATTTAAATAAAGGCAAGGGAAATAGATATCAAGTCTAGGTATATAACATATTCTACATCCATAGTCCTTTACCTCTTTACTGGAAGAAAAATTGTGCATAATTATCATTTCTCTGAGACTGAGGTAGATTATTATAATTATTTCAAGTTCTACTTTTTTTCTACTACCATTTAATTATTGGTGTTCTGTAGGATGTTCTCATTCTTACTTCTATTGCATATTTTCAAAAATACTCCCTTCATTTCTCATATTCATTATTTATTATTCCCATCAAATTAATTTCCCACCATTCATTTAGCTATTTCTAAATTTATTGGCACCTTCCTTGTTTTGAGTGTTTTATTACTGAAAAATGTACTGTTAAGAATATTTTTGTAGATATAAGATGTACCTTCCTGCATCTGACTTCCAGGGGATGTGTGCCAAGTGATAGGATTCCTGCATTGATGGAAATTAATTTTTTAATTAATTAGTTTAGTTTTAGTTAACAAGATTCAATTCCATAGTGCCTTGATTTTCAAATTTCATTTCCCTCCTTCTACCCACCCCCCACAACAGTATATAGTCCAGTATAGGATCTGCAAATACATTCACATTAGACATTAGTACAATTACAAAGGCATATTGTACAAAGTGGGATGAAAAATGGTAAAGAAGAAATGAAACCAAACAGTGAAAAGAAAAAGATCAATTAGTTTGCTTCTATCAGGATTCAAGCTCAGTTCTTTCTAGTTGTATCTCTGGATGTTGCATTTCTCTCCTTCATGAGTCTTTCTGGATTGACTTATATCACTGCATCGCTGAAAAGAGTCCAGTATGTCATAGTTGGTCATCACACATAGTTGTGTCTGTGATTGAATACAAATTTGTCCTGATTCTACTCTTCTCACTCAGCATCAGTTTGTATAAGCCTTTCCAGGTAAATATGAAAACTGTCTCCTCCTCATTTCTTATAGCACAATAATATTCCATTATATTCATATACCACAACTTGTTTAGCCATTCCCCAATTGATGGGCACCCCTTGAATTTCCAATTCTTTGCAACCATGAAAAGAGCTGCTATAAATATTTTTGTACATATGGGTCTTCCTACCTCTTCTATGATCTCTTTGGGATATAACCCTAGAAGTGGTATTGCTGAGTCAAAGGGTATGAAATTATTTATAGCCCTTTGGGCATAATTCCAGATTGCTGTCCAGAATGGTTGGATAAGTAAACAACTCCACCAGCAATTCATTAGTGTGCCAAATTGTCCCACATCCTCTCCAGCATTTGTCATTTTCTTGTTTTGTCATCTTAGCCAATCTGAGTGGAGAGATGTGGTATCTCAGAGTTGTTTTGATTTGCATTTCTCTAATCAATAGTGATTTAGATCATTTCTTCATATGCATATGGATATCTTTAACTTCTTTCTGAAAACTGCCTGTTCATAACTTTTGACCATTTATCAATTGGGGAATGACTTGTATTCTTATAGATTTGATTCAATTCTCTGTATATTTTAGAAATGAGACCTTTATCAGAGACATAGGTTGTAAAAATTCTTTCCCAATTTCCCACCTCCCTCTTGGCTTTGTTTGTACAGAAGCTTTTCAATTTAATGTAATCAAAATTATCCATTTTGCATTTTATAATGCTCTGTAATTCTTGTTTGGTCATAAAGTATTCCCCTCTCCACAAATCTGATAGGTAAACTATTCCTTGCTTTCCCATATTACTTATACTATCATCCTTTATACCTAGATCATGTACCCATTTAGACTTGATTTTGGTATATGGTGTTAGATAATGGTCTATGCCCAGGTTCTGCCATACTGTATTCCAGTTTTCCCAGCAGTTTTTTTTTTATCAAATAGTGCATTCTTCTCTGCAAAACGAGGGTCTTTGGGTTTATCAAACAATATATTACTATATTCATTAACTGCTGGGTCTCCTGAGCCCAGTCTATTCCATTGAACCACTTCTCTACTCCTCTGCCAGTACCAAACAGTTTTGATGCTGTATAATACAGATTAAAATCTGGCATAGCTAGTCCACCTTCCCTAGCATTTCTTTTCATTAATTCCCTTGATATTCTAGACCATTTGTTTTTCCAAATAAATTTTGTTATTATTTTGTCTAACTCTAAAAAGTAGGGTTTTTTTTTTTTTGGTAAACTGATTGGTATGGCACTAAATATATCATTTAGTTTGGGTAAAATTGTTGTTTTTGTTATATTAGCTCGACCCAGGACTAGCAATTGATATTTTCCCCAATTAGTTAGATCTGATTTTATTTGTGTGAGAAGTATTTTGTAGTTGTGATCATATAGGTCCTGGGTTTGTTTTGCCAGGTAGATTCCCAAATATTTTATAATGTCTACAGTGACTTTAAATAGGATTTCTCTTTCTATCTCTTGCTGTTGAGTTTCATTAAAGATATATAGGAATGTTGAGTATTTATGTGGATTTATTTTATATCCTGCGATTTTGCCTAATTTAGTTATTGTCTCAAGTAGTTTTTTCCTTGATTCTCTAGGATTCTCTAAGTATAACATCATATCATCTGCAAAGAGTGATAGCTTGGTATCTTCTTTACCTAATGTGATTCCGTTGATTTCTTTTTCTTCTCTAATTGCTAGTGCTAACGTTTCTAGTACCAGATTGAATAAGAGGGATGATATTGGACACCCTTGTTTCACTCCTGATCTTATTGGGAATGCTTCTAGTTTACCCCAATAGTATATAATACTTGCTGATGGTTTTAAATAGATGCTATCAAATATTTTAAGGAAGGCTCCATTTATTCCTAAACTTTCTAGTGTTTTTAATAGGAATGGATGTTGTACTTTGTCAAAAGCTTTTTCTGCATCTATTGAAATAATCATGTGGTTTCTGTTAGTTTTATTGTTGATATGATCAATTATACTGGTGGTTTTCCTAATATTAAACCATCCTTGCATTCCTGGAATAAATCCTACCTGATCAAAGTGTATTATTTTTGTGATAAGTTGTTGGAGTCTTTTGGCTAATATTTTATTTAAAATTTCTGCATCTAAATTCATGAGGGAAATTGGTCTATAATTTTCTTTCTATGTTTTGTCTCTTCCTGTTTTAGGAATCAGTACCATATTTGTGTCATGGAAAGAATTCGGTAAGACTCCTTCTTCAATAATTTTCCCAAATAGTTTTTAGAGTATTCGAATCAATTTTTCTTTAAATGTTTGATAGAATTCACTAGTAAACCCATCTGACCCTGGAGATTTTTTCCTAAGGAATTAATTGATGACTTCTTTGATTTCTTTTTCTGAGATGAGGTTATTTCAATTATTCATTTCCTCTTCACTTAATCTGGGCAACTTGTAATTTTGCAAATATTCATCCATTTCACTAAGATTATCATATTTATGTGCATACGATTGGGAAAATAATTCTTAATTTTTTTATTTCCTCTTCATTGGAGGTAGATTCACCCTTTTCATTTTTGATACTTATAATTTGGTTTTCTTCTTTCTTTTTTTATCATATTGACTAAAGGTCTATCAATTTTGTTGTTTTATTCATAAAAGCACCTCTTAGTTTTATTTATTATTTCAATAGTTTTCTTAATTTCAATTTTATTAATCTCTCCTTTGGTTTTCAATATTTCTAATTTAGTACTAAATTGGGGATTTTCAATTTGTTCTTTTTCTAGCTTTTTCAATTGCATGTCCAATTCATTTACCTCCCTTCTCTCTGCTTTATTCAAGTATGCACTCAGGGATATAAGACGTCCCCTAAGAACTGCCTTTGATGCATCCCACAAATTTTGGTATGTTGTCTCATTATTATCATTCTCTTGAATGAAATTATTGATTGTTTGAATTATTTCTTGTTTGACCCACCCATTCTTTAGGATTAAATTGTTTAAATTCCAATTAGTTTTAATCTATCTTTCCATGGCCCTTTATTGCATATAATTTTTTTTTGCATCATGACCTGAGAATGATGCATTTAACATTTCTGCCTTTCTGCACTGAATTGTGAGGATTTTATGCCCTAGTACATGGTCTATTTTTGAGTATGTACCATTCACTGCTGAGAAGAAAGTAAATTCCTTTTTAATCCCCATTCAGTTTCCTCCAGAGATCCATCATATCTAGTCTCTCTAAAATTCTATTCTCCTCCTTAACTTCTTTCTTGTTTATTTTGAGGTGAGATTTATCAAGTTCAGAAAGGGGGAGATTAAGGCCCCCCACTAGTTTAGTTTTGCTAACCATTTCTTCCTCTAATTCCTTTAACTTCTCCTCTAGGAATTTCGATGCTATACCACTTGGTGCATACATATTAAGTAATAATATTGCTTCATTCTTGATGGTGCTTTTTAGCAGGATATAGTTTCCTTCCTTATCTCTTTTAATTAGATCTATTATTGCTTTTGCTTTATCTGAGATAAGTGTTGCTACCCCTGCTTTTTTTACTTTGGCTGAGGCATAATAAATGCTACTCCAACCTTTTACCTTTACCCTGTGGTTATCCCTTTGTTTCAAATGTGTTTCTTGTAGACAGCATATTGTAGGATTGTGGTTTTTAATCCATTCTGCTATCTGCCTCTGTTTTATGGGAGAGTTCCTCCCATTCACATTCACAGTAATGATGACTATCTGTCTCTTCCCCTCCATCCTATTCCCTCCCCTGTTTATGTTTTTATTTCTTTCTTCTCCCTTCCCCTCCTTGAAGATTTCCCTTTTGACTGCCCCCTCCCTCAGTATTCCCACCCGGTGATCCTCCTCCTTAACCTACCCTCTCCCCTTACTACTATTTCCCTCCCCTCTGATTCCCCCCCTCTTTAGGTTCCTACTTTTTAACCACCCCTTACCCTCCCACTACCTATAGGACACAATAAATTTTTATACTTGTCAGAGTAAGTTACTCCCTGTTTGACTCCAAATTGATGAGAGTAAATTTCAAATAGTGCTCCTCTCCCTCCCTCCATTTCCTCTATTAAATGAATTTATGTGTCTATTCACATTAGAATCTTAAACTTCACTGATTAAGTTGATCCCTTTTTGAACCTGAACCAGTGAGAATAGTGTTTAAATGATGTTTCTCTCCCTCTTTCTTTCCCCTCTAATATAGTGTGTTTTTATGCCTCTTTGAATGGCATATTTTAACTTTTCCTATCTCATCCTTTCCTTTTATCCCATTACAGTCCCTTTGATCCCCTTAATAGTTTTTTTTTAAGGCTTTAGGCTAGTGCATTCATACCCACACCCTCTGTTTAAATATAACCCTTTTGAAGGTCATCATAATCATAAAAATTTCAATATTGGCAGTTATCAGCTCCTCATATAGGGATGTGAACATTTTGCTCTTGTTGCATCCCAAGTAATGAGCATGTGTGTATGAGTGTGGGTGTGTGCAGGTATGTATGTTTGAGTATGTGTTTTCCTTGTTTACCTTTTTATGTCTTTCTTGAGTCTTGTAATTGGAGATCAAATTTTCCATTGATCGCTGGAAGTCCCTTATTTCATTAAACAACCATCTTCTTGCCTGAAAGATTATGCTCAGTTTTGCCGGGTAGTTAATCCTTGGTTGTAGTCCTAGGTCTCTTGCCCTATGAAATATCAAATTCCAGTCCCTCTGCTCTTTTAATGTAGAAGCTGATAGGTCCTGTGTGATCCTAACTGTAGTTCCATGATATTTGAATTGTTTCTTTTTGGCTGCTTACAGAATTTTTTTTTCCTTAATCTTGTAATTCTGGAATTTGGCTACTATATTTCTTGGAGTTTTCAATTTGGGATCTCTTTCAGGAGGAGTCTGGTGAATTCTTTCGATAACTATTTTATCTTCTGATTCCAGGACCTCAGGACAGTTTTCTTTGTCAATCTCTTGGTGGATGTTGTCTAGCTTGCTTTTTTCATCATGGCTTTCTGGTAGACCAATAATTCTTAAATTATCTCTCCTGGATCTGTTTTCTTGGTGTATCATAGAGTTGCGAGTTTCAATTTGATTGATTCTAATTTTTAGCAAATTATAGTCTTCAGTTAGTTTTGAAGGTCCTTTTGTAGGGAGGTATTTTCTCCAATAACTTCACTAATTTAACTTTTTAAGAATTTGTTTTCTTCACTGAGACTTTTTTCCAAGTTGGCCACTGCCTCGCTGATTTAGTCTTTAAAATCTTTCTTAAGCTCCTCCAAGAATGCTATTTGGGCTGGAGACCAGTTCATATTTCCTTCTGTGTTCTCAGGTGTGGGTAAAGAATCCAAATTGTCCTGTGAATTTGGTTGTTGTTGACTTACATAGTAAGCTCAGATCGATTTTCTTGCCTTCCCCTTCTCCTTCTTAGTTTCCTTCCTTCCCATTGTGATTTCCTATTTCTTAATTTCTCAGGCTGTAAGCCAAGGGCCTGGTCATTGACTTTGAATGCTGTAGCCTCTGGATGTCTAGTTTGAGGCTAATGCAGGAGCCTCAGAGAGGAATGTAGATGCACACAGAGTAGTCTGTGGAGGTGGGTAGATGTGACCACTTCAGATTTCTGCCTCTATACCCCTGGGCTATAAGCAGGCTTTTGTTGGTCAGTGAGGTGGGGCTTGTTAGGACCCCTCCCTCTGTTCTCTTCAGACTCCTGGCTGTCTCAGTTACACCCCTTCTTGGAGACTCCCAAGCCTTAGGCTATTTCTGCTAACTTGGGATTTCAATAGGTGTGGGAGACTTATCTTTGGGTTTTCTACTTCATGAAGGAGGGATGGGAGGATCAGAGAAATTAGAATTTACTTTGCCATTCTAGACCTGGTATTATACAGGCAGGCACTTCCAGGCTGGCGGCCTATAGCTGCAGGAGAAGCTGCTGTCTCTGCTGGGGGCCCAACTCTCCTACCTGGCTCCAATGATTCCTCTTGTCCCCTCATGAGATGATGGTGAGATGACTGCGATTTGTCCTTGGTAAGTCTGCACACTGGGGCTTCTTCTCTCTCTGGTGTAGTTGCCTTGTCTGTTCTTAAGTCTGAGCTGTGCAGACCCCACATGTTCTGCACCTTCCCTGTCCATACACACCAGGAACTTTCCTGAGCTGGATTCAGGGAATTAATTCTTAAATGTCTTTTCTCAAAAAGGTTTCAACATTTTCCAGAATGGCAGGACCAATTCAACAAAGCAGAACCAGTCCTCCAAGACTTCATTAGTGTAACTCTAGATCCTATTGTTCTTTGCCTTCTCTATTTCTCTAATTCTCAGATGTTCTAGAATTCTTGGTTAAGCCCTTTTCTTAAGACCCTGAAGAGAACACTCTGATCTTGGAATACTCCTTTTACAGGGAATGAGCAAAGTATAAACCTTCTATAGCCCTTCTACTCTATTCTAAAAATAGGACTGGATTTATTGTTTTCTGTGAGATTCTACAAATGAATTTATGTTCTAAACTAATTTTTCCTTGGCTGCCATATCTTTCCACTTTCAAGGGAAGCATGTTTGCTAAAAATTACACTGAGATTAAAGGAGAATACAAAGATACACACTGTTTTTAAAACTTTTAAAAAATTTAAAAATTTATAGGTGTTTTTAAAACACCTATAAATATTAACTTAGCTTTGGCACTCTAAATGTGAGATCCTTATCCAATAATCAATTTGTTGACATGCTACAGGAGGAACTGAGCCATATCAATCTTGTAATTCTCATTAAAGATAAAAACTGTAAAATGAAATTTCAGTTAAATGGATTGATGACCTGAAGATTCTATTGTATAGGTGAATAAAGGTATAGCCAGCGGAGCTTTTATTATGCTTCCAAAGGGCAGGTGGCAAATGTCATTCCATGGTGCATTTCTTTATCTTATGTTTCAGTCCTTTTGATGAGCATTTGTAAGAAAACCACTCTGAAGACAACTGCTACTCATGTGCCAAGTACGGTACAGTGAAAAGATTGACCTGAGTAATTCAAAAATCCTATTCTATTTGCGATCCCAGGAATTGTGGGAAAGAATAATTTAGAGGAGTTCTTGAAGAACAAGATAAATCAACCAGTCTTGATATCAGGAAGACCTAATGAAAATCCTTGCCCTGACAAATACTGTGTGAAATGGGGACAGTCATTTAAACTTTTAGTGTTTCAGGTTATAGGGTTGTGTGGAATAAGTGGAATAATAATTTCCTCATGGAGAATTGCCTATATTCATGAAATCAAAGATTTGATAGATATGCATATATATATATATATATATATATATAGATACATACATATGTATGTGGGTATGTATATAAATTTTCATATAGATATATTCATATATATGTTCATATAGATGCATTTTAATGCCCAGTAGTTTCAATGGAAAGACAGGCATAGAAGAAAATGGTGTTAAACATTAAATAAGAGAAGTCAGAGGGTTGTAGATGATGCAGAAGTCTTATATCTATATATCATAAATATTGTTTTCAAGACAGCGAGGCACTAGACATGAGCACCAAAAAATGACAAATTAAATTGATTATTTTTGACAGATAAGAAAAACCATCATTGTGGGACTAGTTTCTGAAGAAGCTATTTGTGTGCAGGTAGACCACTGATTTATTAGACCAAAGATTCAAATTACATCTAGAATAAGAAGAATAAAAATGAGTCTAGTAGCACAATTACAATATTTTAACCCAACTTATGTAAGCAAGCCCATTAAAATTTTAAAATCAAGATTGTATAAAAGATGAAATATCAACACAGGCTATCACACCTAGATTAGTTGCTAATCTGAAGCATTAGACAGTAGTCCATTCTGGGAATTATCCACAATGATTAAATCACAGGTTAGTAGAGGGCTCCAAGCATGGTGACTGATGCTCCACTTTTGTTTGTTTATCTTTCTGATAGTACCTTTTGGATTGATTTTGGTGAACCGTTCCTAGATGGTTCAGTGGAAAGAGCACTATGGGTTTGGAACCAAGAAGAACCATCTTCAGAAATTCAAATCTGGCCTATGAAAAATATTAGCTGTGTCCAGGCATTTAACCCGTTTGTCTTAGTTTCTCAACTGGAAAAGGAGCTAGAGGAAGAAATGGCAAACCACACCAGAATCTTTGCCAACATAACCCCAAAGTGGGGTTGTGCAAAGACGGCCATGATTGAAATGACTCAGCAACAACAACATCTTTCCCTGGGAATCTTCCTACACACATACACACACCCACACCCACTATATGTCTCTCCATTTTGAATGCACCACAACTGTATTTTTCATACAATGTGGCCTTCCAAAACAAACACATAATACCATCAGAAATTTTTTTTTGGTTGATTTCTTGTTTTGTTTCATTTTGTAGCTACTAACTACTGATTTCATCAGGGTCCTTTATTCTATATTTATTCCTAAATACTGAAATATAAAGAAATCACTCACCACTCTCCCCTCAATCCATATGCATTTACATCTTGACCTACAGTAAATATTAATGATGGGGAATGAATGGTATTTTCAAAGATGAGAAACTTGCATATTGTCTCTGCTGTGAAAGGAACTGTCTCTATTAATGAAATTCCAGCTACAAAACTTGATACAATTTAGAATATTTTTTATCAATGCTTGGTTAATCTATTTAAAAATAGGAGTTCTCCATTTTTTTCCCCAGGATTCTGCATTTTAGATGACATATAGCCAATTTCTTTTGGGTTATTATCATGCATTAAGAACAAGTGCAGGTTGTAGTTAAAATAACCATCTATTAATAGATCATAATTTTGAAGTTTTGTTTTAATCTGCAAGAATTAACTATCGTAACATTTAAAAACATTAGATGATGGGGCAGCTAGGTGGCGCAGTGAGTCAGAGTGCTGGGATCGAGTTGGGATGACCTGGGATCACCCCCTCAGAGTTGGGATGACCTGGGATCGAATCCGGCCTCAGAAAATGAGCACCCACACATAAATAATGACTAGCCGTGTAACCTTGAGCAAGTTACTTAACCCCAATTGCTTATAAAAAAAGAAAAAAAAACATTAGATGACTCATGTTATCACCCCAATTATACATTGTCAAACTTTATACATACCCCAAAATAAATGATACAGTCTAATCCAAAGAAAACTACTTCTTAAAAAACAACACAAACCATATAAACCTAATAGAAAAACAGATGTTAAAAATCAAATTAGGCAATGTATATTAGACAGAATATTCTCCCCTTAAGGTGGGATCCAATTTAAATAAACCTTGTGTTTTCAGTTAGGTTATGTATTGTCTGTGTAAGTGTGTGTGTGTGTGTGTGTGTGTGTGTATGTAAGAGAGAGAGGGAGAGAGACAGACAGACAGAGAGACAGAGACAGAGTCAGAGAGAGAGAGAGAGAGAGAGAGAGAGAAACAGAGGGACAGAGAGTGGATAGTAGGACAGGTAAAAAAAATCATTTAACTCTGTAGCCAGTTAAGTGACTTATTCAAAAAGTTACCCTTTTCATGGTGACATGAAATTTCCCTTAATATAACATATCTTATTCTCATTTTATGCCACTTTCTATTTTTGGACTAAACCTTTGACTTCATAGGCATTAAGAACTCTACTAAGGAAAGTTTCTTCATGAATACAAATTGGCATCTTCTCTGCAAATTGTGCTCTTAAAGAGTTGCCAGGGAGAGAAATAGGTTAAATGAGAGGCAAATGTTCATGGTGGTTAAAAAACTGACTTATGAGTTAGTAAGTCCTGGGTACAACTCTCACTTCTATTGCAAAAGGACTATGCTGTATTGACTACACAGTATTAATATTAAGCTGATAATTTAACATTATTTAAATGTTTTATTTTGATGAATGATAATAGTATAATGTATAATCCTCAATACTGCCATCAAGTGCAACATCAATGTTGTCATTAGGTGGATATTCATTGCATGACCTGAAATGGCCATATTTATGATTGGGTAAGTCTCCTGGTAAGATAGGGGCATTAGTAAAAAATAAAATTTACTCTTTTTTTTAAACAAATGCTTTATTAACTTCTGTTTTACATCATTCATTTCTGCCAGATTTTGGGTTACAATTTTTTCCCTGTTTTTCCCCTACCCACCATCCCAGAATAGCAGTCCCACAAGATATCGCTTCCTCCGTCCTGCTCTCTCCCATATCTTCTCCCATACTCCCTTCGACTTTTCCATTAGAGCAAGGAGAATCTGTGTGCCCAAATGCCTGCACATCTTATCTCCCAATTACATGAAAAAGAGTATAAATAATAGTATTTTTATGTATTTTAAACATTTAAGTTTAAGACCTCAAAGTTCAGACTCATTCCCTTCTTCCCTTGTCACCCATTCCCTCTGGGAAGATAAGTAATTCAGTATATGTTGTACATGTCTAGCTATGCAAAACATTACCATAGTAGAAATATTGTACAAGGCTGCTTGTAATTCCCTCCCACCCATCCCACCCCCCACCTGGTCCATTCCCTACTTGATCCTCTCCCTCTTCTCTAGTGGGTACTTCCAACCTCCCCTCCCCCCAAGAATGCCCTCCCATCTATCATCCCTCCTCTCATCCCCTTCCCCCTATTCTGCTGCAGGTTGAGATATCCCATTTAGTATGTATGTCATTCTCTCCCTGAACCAAATTCAATGAGAATCTGGTTTTGCCTTTTTGCCTTCCTATTGTTCCCCTCCCCTGTAGCCACTTCCCCTTGCTTCTTCTACATGAGATAGTTTACCCTACCCTGTCTCTCCCCATCTCCTCTTGCCACTTTCCTCTCTCACCTCATAAGTTCACCCCTTAAGTATCCTCCCTTCCCAACAAATTCAGCCTATGCTCTCTATCCATATATAACTGTAAACATATATACACACATTCACATATGTATTCATATGACCATACACCCTTCTCCCATTATTTTCATACTGAGAAAGGTTTCATCAGTCACAGTTATTGTTTTTCCATGTAGGAATGTAAATAGTTCAACTTTGATAAGTTCCTTTTGATTTCTTTTCCCTGATTACCTTCTCAGGCATCTCTTGCTTCTTGCGTCTGGATGTCAAATTTTCTATTCAACTCTGGTTTTTTCCTCAAGAATGCTTGAAAGTCCTCTATTCCACTGAATGACCATATTTTCCCCTGAAACAAAATACTCAGTTTTGCTGGGTAGGTGACCCTTGGGTTCATTCCCAGTTCTTTTGCCCTCTGGAATATCATATTCCATGCCCTTCAATCCCTCAGTGTAGAAGCTGCCAGGTCCTGTGCTATTCTGATTGTGTTTCCACAATATTGAAATTGTTTTTTCCTGGCTGCTTGGAGTATTTTCTCCTTGTTCTGGTGATTCTGGAACCTGGCTATAATATTCCTGAGAGTTTTCTTTTTGGGATCTTTTTCAGGAGATGATCTGTGGGTTCTTTCAACCTCTGTTTTGCCCTCTGGGTCTAAAACATCAGGGCAATTTTCCTTGAGAATTTCTTGAAGAGTGATTTCTAGGTTCTTACTTTGATCATGGCTTTCAGGTAGTCCTATAATTTTTAAATTATCTTTCCTGGATCTATTTTCCAGGTCAGTGGTTTTTCCCATGAGATATTTCACATTGCCTTCTATTCTTCCATTTGTTTGGATCTGTTTAACAGCATCTTGATTTCTCATAAAGTCACTAGCTTCCATTTGCTCCAGTCTAACTCTGAAGGAATGAATCTCCTCAGTGAGCTTTTGAGATCCTTTTTCCATCTGTAAAATTTGGCTTTTTAAGGCATTCTTCTCCTCATTGCCCTTTTGAGTCTCCTTTGCCATTTGAGTTAATTTATTTTTTAAGGTGTTGTTTTCCTTAGTCAGGCTGTTGACCTTCATTTCATATTTTTCTTGCATCCTTCTCATTTCAATTCCCAATTTTTCCTCCACTTGTCTTATTTGATTTTTAAAGTCCTTCTTAAGGTCCTCTATGGCCTGTGACCCACTCATATTTTCCTTTGGGGCTTTTGGTGCAGGATTTCTGACCTCACAGTCCTCTTTCTGTTCCATGCTTCGATCCTCTTTGCCCCCCAAAATAGGAGTCTAATGTTTCATTTTTCTGTTTATTTTGTTTCCTTTGCCTTGGCATGTTGACACTTAATTACTTGACTTTTGGGCTTGTTGCCACAGTATGACTCTGCCACCAGACAGCGGAGCTTCTGTCCCGAACATGTGGGGTCTTCACAACTTCCGTTTCTGGCAAGCAGGATACCCACTCCATGAACTCCACCCCAGACCACAATCCAGATCCAGGGAGGTTAAAGCAAGAGTGATTATCCCCCAAGACTGATCACTGGATCTCCCTACAGTTTGCAGGCCAGGAGCTGGAGCTGCCCCTGAAAACTGCAAAATGGCGTCTCCTCAGCGGCTTCTAGCCCTGAGGGGAGGAAGCCAACTTATTCCCCAAATACTGGTCCCAAAGTCCATAGGGCACTAACCTCTCACTTTGTCCTAGGCATGTCTGTGTTGATAATTCACAGCTGCTGGTGTTCTGGGGTCCCTCCAGCCAGCTGCTGGCCTGGCTGCCCTGGGGCTAAAACCACGGCTCACACAGACCTGGTCTCGGCTCTCCCCGCACTGCAAGCTGTGCTGCCGGCTCCCAGAGTACTGTGCTGGTCCTTCCTGCAGGGCTGCTGAGCTGTCCTCAGTGGGAGGTTAGTTCTCTGTGTCATTCTTTGGGTGCTGGGGCTCCAGAAGTTGTTCAGAGTCCCCTTTTACATAGTTTGGAGGTCATCTGGGGGGAGAGAGCCTTGGACGTGCTGTTTCTACTCTGCCATCTTTGCTCCACCTCAATAACATTTATTCCCTTTTTTTTTTTTTTTTTAAGCAATTGGGGTTAAGTAACTTGCTCAAGGTTACACGACTAGTCATTGTTTATGTGTGGGTGCTCATTTTCTGAGGCCGGATCTGATCTCGGGTCATCCAAACTCCGAGGCCCGTGCTCTTACTCACTGCTCCACCTAGTCGCCCCTTTAGGGCAATTGGGGTTAAGTAACTTGCCCAAGGTTACACGGCTAGGTTTTTGTTTGTGCGGATTAAGTGTCGGAGGCCGGCTCCGAACTCAGGTCCTTCTGATTCCAGGGCCGGCGCTCTATTCACTGCGCCACCTAGCCGCCCCCCCCTTTTTTTTTTTAAGCAATTGGGGTTAAGTAACTTGCTCAAGGTTACATGGCTAGTCATTATTTATGTGTGGGTGCTCATTTTCTGAGATCGGATTTGATCTCGGGTCATCCCAACTCTTAGGCCGGCACTCTTACTCACTGCACCACCTAGCCGCCCCTTTAGGGCAATTGGGGTTAAGTAACTTGCCCAAGGTCACAAGGCTAGGTTTTTTTTGTGTGTGGGTTAAGTGTCTGAGGCTGGATCTGAACTCAGGTCCTTCTGATTACAGGGCCAGTGCTCTATTCTCTGCGCCACCTAGCCGCCCCAATAACATTTATTCTTTAAGAAAATGACAGAGCTTTTTTGTTTGGTTCTATGTTTTCCTTCTGGGAGTTCTTTTTTGCCTCTTCCCATACATCTTCCATCTCAACCAGATAATGCCGATAGTCTTCTAGGTTTATTCTATAGCTGATAAGAGTGGGATAGTCTATACTTCCACAATAGTTCCAGTACTTCCCTTTTTTCAGCAGCAACAAAGAAACTTCAGTTACAAAGGTCTGTCCTTCTCATTGCCTCTTTATAAGATTTATTTTGCCACTACTTTACGTTTCTGCCTAGTTATTCAAGGGAATTTTGAATACCCCCCCCATAATGATAATGAGAATTTGAATATATTCCCTACCCCCCAAATAAGTCTAAGGGAATTATAAGACCTTCCCTCCTTTGAAAATAAACTCTGCCCTCTAATAAGCTGAATGTACTCACATGGAATCTATGGTAGGAGGAGTTTGCTGAAGGGTAGATCAGAGCCTATAGGAAGTTGGGAATCAGAGCCAATTAGATGGTTGGAAGGAGAGCAGGTAAATTTTCTCACAAGAGAAATTAACCACTAGCTTCAAATTCAGAATAGATTGACAAGAAAAACATGTTTACTGCTCTATTGAACGAAGGGGTAGATTTTGGAAAAATGATGGTATTCCAATTAATGAACTATACAAAATGTATCAAGGAAATGGGCTTGATATTAGATGGGATAGAGAAGTGAGAAATGCTCCTATAGATCTTACAGAACCATTGTATCCTAGTTTGTCACACCTTCAGGGAGAATCAGATTAAAGAAAGTACTGGGACAGATGGACACATTCAGTATGCTAGACTTGTGGCAGTATATCAAGTTATAAAACAGAACAAGGAAGACAGTGTCATGCATTCTACTGTGAATAAGGCTATAATACCTCATTCTTATATATGTCCTTTAGCAATGGGCTTTAACTTCTCCCAATAATACGTTTAATTCATATTATAATTTATGATTTGCAAAATATGTTGATGTAAATTTGACTCCAATTGTTAGAGAAGAAAAGAATATTTCAGAAAATCTAGTCTAATCCCCTTATTTTACAAATAAGGAAAATCATGTCAGTTGAAGAGATTTAATAAAATATTAAATTTCTTCTCACATAGTCAATTGTGGTGCTGAGTATTGACTACATATTTAGCTGTATCCAAAACCAGGCCTATTTCCATTTTATAGCAGTTTGATACGTCTTCTATATTGATTGTTCATCTGGCTGTAGGTCTGTCTGCACTTTGATAACTGGATTCTGGAATTTGTCCTTAGTCTAGAACATTAGGAATTAGTTCTTTACCCTGTGCTCCTCTTCTCACCCCAAATCTCCCACACTGATATCTTTGTCCTATATCTATAACTACTCCATATAACTGTGTTAGTTTGCATCCATGGTTTCCATGTTGTTAAACTTCACTTGGTCTCAAAGTAGTTTCAGGGAAATCCTTTTAATTTTCAGATATAGCACTCACTGTGCTATGTTCTCTATTTTACATTTACCTGTGACTTTTCATTCACAGTTTGCACCACACATTCTGGTATTTTGCTGTATTCTGAGCCCCAGCGTCAACACCAAATATTTAAAATTCTAAAGCTTTGCTGATGTGTCATCTCTTCCAGATATTCCCCCAGAAATGTCACCTGCTAATTCAAAAGAGAAACTCTCTCTCTACTGATCATTCTGTGTTATCCTACTTTGTGTGTGTTTGTGTGTGTGTGTGTAGTTAAGTGATTTAGTTATTCAAGGGAATTTAGACCCTTCAGTCTATTCACCTGTTATACATAACCCTTTATAAATTAATGTCAATAATTTCAAATTTAAATAATATAAATATTTTCCAGAATAGTGGTCAGTGATAATCCTACCTTGAATGCCCCTCACAAAACCAATGTTCAGATTATAATAACTTTTTTTAGAAATTTTCTGTAATTTTTTCTCTCTTCTGGTAGAAATTATTCAGTCTCTCATGTATCATGAATTTACTCTGTTTTAGACTGGATAACTTCATATACCTGATAGATAATAATTTTCTTCTGAAGAATTAAATTTGAGTCTTCTCATTCATATCAACATTGATCTCTATTGTGGGTCACTGCCAAGGCCATGAAATTGATAAATCAGCTAAGGAGTTGTAGTTTAATTACAAATTCCACCACCATTTTTTCCTCTAAGTGCACCTTTTGACAAATAACTAAAAGTTTCAGTTCTCCTAATATTTCAATATTCACTATATTTCTATGAACCTCTTTTCATACCTTTTGATTATGAGACACCAAAACTTGAGGTTCAGAAATTCTGAGAAAAAAAAACTTATCAAAATCAAAATCAATAAATTGTAGAAAGTGACTGAAGAGATATCAGCAGTCATAACTGGTCATCCAACCTCTACATAGCATACTTGTCTCTGAAGAAGTCTGTTTCATTTTTTGAAGTTGATATTAGAGTAAACTTTTCTTTATACTGAGGTGTATTCCACACATTGGTCCATATGCTGCCCTTCTGGGACCTGCCATAACAAATTTGTGGTTGTTATAGTTTGTTGTTGTTGTTCAGTCATTTCAGTTATGTCCAACTCTCAAGGGAGTACTGGTCCTAGAGTAAGGAAGACCTAAGTTAAAATCTGGGCAGCAACTTGCTAGCTGTATAACACTGGGCAAATCACTTAACTCCATCTGCCCCATCTTCCTCATCTATAAATTGATCTGGAGAAGGAAATTGCAAACCACTTCAGAAAACCCCCAAAGAAATCACAAAAGGCTAGATATGAATAATAACTGAACGACAATAGAAGTTCATTTTAAATGCTGGCACCATAACTGAAAGTATTGCCTACTGCTAAGAAAATACTATTTTTTAACCCATGATTTCATTAATGTAGGAATATGCCCAGTGAGGAAAATTCCTATATACTAGTATAGGTCAGGGACTCTTTTGTAATCTGTAGTCCCAGAAACTTGTCTAAGAAACTGAGATTTTACAAGACTCCCCCAAGTTCATAATCTTTTAAAGATGTATAATTTGAGTACAGCTTACGGGGATTTATTGATTAGCTTTCCATCCTGCCACATGCGAGTCAATACAATTTTGAAATTAATAACTAACTAAAACAACATGTACATCAATAACCTAGATATACATTAGTGAAGAAGGAAAAAATGAAGAAGTTTTGGCAAAGCACAAAAGTGACTCAGAATCCCTCATTGTAAAGGCAAATAAAGGAGTTGGTAGATCTGGTGTCATTGTTTACTCAAAAGAAATAAAAAGTCATTGCATGTGGATAATTGGTCACATGCCTTGATGTACTTATGATGCACATTAATTGATGGAGCAAGGGTATTCCAACTCCCCACTTCAATCAAACAAAATAAGTGAAGGTATAGCTGGGACTGGGAAAGATGGCCATGGAAGCTTTGTCATCTTGAGAAAAGCAACTTCCAATAAATTCTAGTTGATGGAATGTGTGGGAGAGGGATTGATTTGAGAAAAAAAATCAAGCTCTGTGGAACAGAGGACAGAGTATAAGGGCTGAGTAGAGTTAGGATTTAACTTTCAGGTGGGAATATTGAGGGAAATAGGCAATATTATGTGACAGGTACCATCCCTGGCACTGGTAATATACATAAAGAGTAAAAGCAGTATTGACCCTTAAGAAGCTTACATTCTAATGAGGAAGACAACACATACATTGGTTAGTTGGTATGAATACAACAACATGTAGAATAGGTGAAAGGTCATTTAAATATGAAAGTCACTAGTAGTACAGGGGACCACGAAATGTCTCTTGCTACAGTAGACATTTAAGATAAATTTGAAAGTAAGACAGGAATACCAAAAATTGGAAAAGAGAAAGAAACAGGTGACTGTTAATAAATTAAACATAATCAACCTATACTTCTCTTTTCTTATTTCTATGACCAATTAATGAGAATGTTCTTAGCTGAAATCAAATGTATTCTGATGAAACAGAAAAAAAAAATTAACAATCAGGATTTTTTTAATGATTTCCTAAAACACTTTAGAATGGTAAAACTTAGTGCAAGCTAGAGCAAATTCTGCTGTTAATTATGTCTTCTATATTAATTATGTCCTGATTAACAGGGGAAAATGACTCAGAATAGCATAACATGGGCTTAATGACTCCCTTTCTACAAGGTGCCTTTAATTCACATTGTTTTTAAAATAATAAAAAATTCCTTGAGAAAAGGAGCCATAAATATAATTTTGTTCAACAACCTTCTGTGAATCAATGGCAAATGAACACTAAAACAGCAAGTTACATGTTCATAATTTCTTTTAAAATAATGTCTTGATGGATGCTATGCACAAAAAAGAGAGTAATTCCATACAAGTAATGATATACTCCAGATGCTTCTATTGTTACATAGAATTGTGATGGTTTCATCGAGCCTTAATCTACTATGGGACCTCCTCAGTATGAGTCATGGTTACTCTAAGAACATCAGCCTAATAAAACAAGAATTGCATATATAAGTAAACAAAAAACCCAAATAAATACATAGCTATACAGAGAGATAGATATGTACACATATGAATGAATATAAATACACACAAATAAAAATAATACAGGAAAAGATAGTTATCCAATTATGCCACGCAGCTATATAAGCAATCCCTTGAGTTAATTCATCAGTATATATATGTATATATATATATATATATACATATATATGTGTGTGTATGTGTATAGATAGATAGATAGATAGATAGATAGATAACTTAGATAGACACTACAATTAAACAATTAGTTGTATCTAGATGTGATTAAGAAGACAAGTGTTGGCTGAATTAAACTTGGAAGAGATACAGTTTTTTTCTTTTGTTTTATTTTCTGTGATCTCCAGGCATGTTCCACTTCAAAAGACTATGTTTTTAATACCGCTAGTGTCATGAGGATGAAAGAAGGAAAAAAGAAGAAAGAAACATGGACATTAAGAAAAGAAGAATGTAAAAAAGAAAAGAAGAGAAGGAGGGGATGAATGAAGGATGGATGGAAGCAAAGAACAAAGGGACGGCAAAGAAAGGAAGGGAGAATAAAAGGCAGGAAAAAGGAAGGGAAGGAAGGGATGGAAGCAGGAAAGAAGACTGGAGGGAGTGGAGGAAGGAACACGGGCATTAAGGAAAGAATATAGAAAGGAAAGGAAACACTATGGTCTCAGAACTATTTTAAATGACCAAAAAGGAAATAAGCCAGGTCAGTATGAATAACTTGCAACTTCTTGTCAGCAGTGTCAAATACACATGAATTGGCACAAAAGGTAGCACCAAGGTCTATATGATTAGAATTTTTTGTTTCCAAATGAAGTAAGCAAGATAAAAGATGATTAGCATAAATGCTAAAATGCCTAGAGGAAAGAATACAGAAAATCTGGTAGATCTGTTACAGATAATGTATGGAGATACATGAAACAGAATGGCACAAGGTTATAAGTCATGAATGTCGAAAAACTCTTCTAGGAGAAGGAATATCTATCTTAGTGAGATCATAGATGAAAGACATATATGCATTATTACCCCCTCTTCTATGTCATATCTTCTATTGGAAAAAATGGGTGATTTCTTTAACAAATATTTGTTTAGCATCTCACCCTGCTGGCTACCCTCCTCTAGACTTGCTCTTTTCTACCAATGCCCCTTTTAAAATGTGGCTCTCAGGAATGTCCTGATTCTCTGGATATGACTTCACCATCATCCATATTCTTTTTCAGGAGACCATACAATAGAATTTGAGATTTGGAAAAAAA